>JAGFBZ010002871.1:0-41387 GCA_018398805.1 Hirundichthys speculiger
ATGCTTCTGGTCCACATGGACCATGTAGACCTCCAGACTCCTGAGGGTCGGAGGAATGGGATGCTTTCTGGTCCACAGGACCATGTAGACCTCCAGACTCCTGAGGGTCGGAGGAACCGGGATGCTTCTGGTCCACAGGACCATGTAGACCTCCAGACTCCTGAGGGTCGGAGGAACCGGGATGCTTCTGGTCCACAGGACCATGTAGACCTCCAGACTCCTGAGGGGTCTGGAGGAACGGGATGCTTCTGGTCCACAGGACCATGTAGACCTCCAGACTCCTGAGGGTCGGAGGAACCGGATGCTTCTGGTCTCTGGACCATGTAGACCTCCAGACTCCTGAGGGTCAGAGGAACCGGGATGTTTCTGGTCCACAGGACCATGTAGACCTCCAGACTCCTGAGGGTCAGAGGGAACCGGGATGCTTTCTGGTCCACAGGACCATGTAGACCTCCAGACTCCTGAGGGTCAGGAGGAACCGGGATGCTTCTGGTCCACAGGACCATGTAGACCTCCAGACTCCTGAGGGTCGGAGGAACCGGGATGCTTCTGGTCCACAGGACCATGTAGACCTCCAGACTCCTGAGGGTCGGAGGAACCGGGATGCTTCTGGTCCACAGGACCATGTAGACCTCCAGACTCCTGAGGGTCGGAGGAAACCGGGATGCTTCTGGTCCAGGACCATGTAGACCTCCAGACTCCTGAGGGTCGGAGGAACAGGAACCGGGATGCTTCTGGTCCACAGGGACCATGTAGACCTCCAGACTCCTGAGGGTCGGAGGAACTGGGATGCTTCTGTTCCACAGGACCATGTAGACCTCCAGACTCCTGAGGGTTGGAGGAACCGGGATGCTGCTGGTCTCTGGACCATGTAAACCTCCAGACTCCTGAGGGTCGGAGGAACTGGGATGCTTCTGGTCCACAGGACCATGTAGACCTCCAGGCTCCTGAGGCTCAGAGGAACTGGGATGTTTCTGGTCCACAGGACCACGTAGACCTCCAGACTCCTCAGGGTCGGAGGAACAGGGATGCTTCGGGTCCACAGTACCACGTAGACCTCCAGGCTCCTGAGGGTCGGAGGAACCGGGATGCTTCTGGTCCACAGGACCATGTAGACCTCCAGACTCCTGAGGGTCGGAGGAACCGGGATGCTTCTGGTCCACAGGACCATGTAGACCTCCAGACTCCTGAGGGTCGGAGGAACCGGGATGCTTCTGTTCCACAGGACCATGTAGACCTCCAGACTCCTGCGGGTCAGAGGAACAGGGATGCTTCTGGTCTCTGGACCATGTAGACCTCCAGACTCCTGTGGGTCGGAGGAACCGGGATGCTTCTGGTCCACAGGACCATGTAGACCTCCAGACTCCTGAGGGTCGGAGGAGGAGGACCGGGATGCTTGCTGGTCTCTGGACCATGTAGACCTCCAGACTCCTGAGGGTCAGGAGGAACTGGGATGCTTCTGGTCCACAGGACCATGTAGACCTCCAGACTCCTGAGGGTCAGGAGGAACCGGGATGCTTCTGGTCTCTGGACCATGTAGACCTCCAGACTCCTGAGGGTCGGAGGAACCGGGATGCTTCTGGTCCACAGGACCATGTAGACCTCCAGGCTCCTGAGGCTCAGAGGAACTGGGATGTTTCTGGTCCACAGGACCATGTAGACCTCCAGACTCCTCAGGGTCGGAGGAACAGGGATGCTTCGGGTCCACAGTACCACGTAGACCTCCAGGCTCCTGAGGGTCGGAGGAACCGGGATGCTTCTGGTCCACAGGACCATGTAGACCTCCAGACTCCTGAGGGTCGGAGGAACCGGGATGCTTCTGGTCCACAGGACCATGTAGACCTCCAGACTCCTGAGGGTCGGAGGAACCGGGATGGATGCTTCTGGTCCACAGGACCATGTAGACCTCCAGACTCCTGCGGGTCAGAGGAACAGGGATGCTTCTGGTCTCTGGACCATGTAGACCTCCAGACTGCTGTGGGTCGGAGGAACCGGGATGCTTCTGGTCCACAGGACCATGTAGACCTCCAGACTCCTGAGGGTCGGAGGAACCGGGATGCTGCTGGTCTCTGGACCATGTAGACCTCCAGACTCCTGTGGGTCAGAGGAACCGGGATGCTGCTGGTCCACAGGACCATGTAGACCTCCAGACTCCTGTGGGTCAGAGGAACCGGGATGCTGCTGGTCTCTGGACCATGTAGACCTCCAGACTCCTGAGGGTCGGAGGAACTGGGATGCTTCTGGTCCACAGGACCATGTAGACCTCCAGACTCCTGAGGGTCAGAGGAACTGGGATGCTTCTGGACTATGTAGACCTCCAGACTCCTGAGGGTCGGAGGAACCGGGATGCTTCTGGTCTAGGGAACACGTAGACATCCAGGCTCCTGAGGGTTGGAGGAACTGGGATGTTTCTGGTCCACAGGACCACGTAGACCTCCAGACTCCTCAGGGTCAGAGGAACCGGGATGCTTCTGGTCCACAGGACCACGTAGACCTCCAGACTCCTGAGGGTCAGAGGAAACAGGGATACTTCGGGTCCACAGTACCACGTAGACCTCCAGACTCCTGAGGGTCGGAGGAACCGGGATGCTTCTGGTCCACAGGACCATGTAGACCTCCAGACTCCTGAGGGTCGGAGGAACCGGGATGCTTCTGGTCCACAGGACCATGTAGACCTCCAGACTCCTGAGTGTCGGAGGAACCGGGATGCTTCTGTTTCACAGGACCATGTAGACCTCCAGACTCCTGCGGGTCAGAGGAACAGGGATGCTTCTGGTCCACAGGACCATGTAGACCTCCAGACTCCTAAAGGTTGGAGGAACCGGGATGCTTCTGGTCCACAGGACCATGTAGACCTCCAGACTTCTGAGGGTCAGAGGAACAGGGATGCTTCGGATCCACAGTACCACGTAGACCTCCAGACTCCTGAGGGTCGGAGGAACCGGGATGCTTCTGGTCCACAGGACCATGTAGACCTCCAGACTCCTGAGGGTCGGAGGAACCGGGATGCTTCTGGTCCACAGGACCATGTAGACCTCCAGACTCCTGAGGGTCGGAGGAACCGGGATGCTTCTGGTCCACAGGACCATGTAGACCTCCAGACTCCTGCGGGTCAGAGGAACTGGGATGTTTCTGGTCCACAGGACCACGTAGACTTCCAGACTCCTGAGGGTCGGAGGAACCGGGATGCTTCTGGTCCACAGGACCATGTAGACCTCCAGACTTCTGAGGGTCAGAGGAACAGGGATGCTTCGGGTCCACAGTACCACGTAGACCTCCAGACTCCTGAGGGTCGGAGGAACCGGGATGCTTCTGGTCCACAGGACCATGTAGACCTCCAGACTCCTGAGGGTCGGAGGAACCGGGATGCTTCTGGTCCACAGGACCATGTAGACCTCCAGACTCCTGAGGGTCGGAGGAACCGGGATGCTTCTGGTCCACAGGACCATGTAGACCTCCAGACTCCTGAGGGTCGGAGGAACCGGGATGCTTCTGGTCCACAGGACCATGTAGACCTCCAGACTCCTGAGGGTCAGAGGAACAGGGATGCTTCGGGTCCACAGTACCACGTAGACCTCCAGACTCCTGAGGGTCGGAGGAACCGGGATGCTTCTGGTCCACAGGACCATGTAGACCTCCAGACTCCTGAGGGTCGGAGGAACCGGGATGCTTCTGGTCCACAGGACCATGTAGACCTCCAGACTCCTCAGGGTCGGAGGAACCGGGATGCTTCTGGTCCACAGGACCACGTAGACCTCCAGACTCCTGAGGGTCGGAGGAACGGGGATGCTTCTGGTCCACAGGACCATGTAGACCTCCAGACTCCTGAGGGTCAGAGGAACCGGGATGCTTCTGTTCCACAGGACCATGTAGACCTCCAGACTCCTTCGGGTCAGAGGAACAGGGATGCTTCTGGTCTCTGGACCATGTAGACCTCCAGACTGCTGTGGGTCGGAGGAACCGGGATGCTTCTGGTCCACAGGACCATGTAGACCTCCAGACTCCTGAGGGTCGGAGGAACCGGGATGCTGCTGGTCTCTGGACCATGTAGACCTCCAGACTCCTGTGGGTCAGAGGAACCGGGATGCTGCTGGTCCACAGGACCATGTAGACCTCCAGACTCCTGTGGGTCAGAGGAACCGGGATGCTGCTGGTCTCTGGACCATGTAGACCTCCAGACTCCTGAGGGTCGGAGGAACTGGGATGCTTCTGGTCCACAGGACCATGTAGACCTCCAGACTCCTGAGGGTCAGAGGAACTGGGATGCTTCTGGACTATGTAGACCTCCAGACTCCTGAGGGTCGGAGGAACCGGGATGCTTCTGGTCTAGGGAACACGTAGACATCCAGGCTCCTGAGGGTTGGAGGAACTGGGATGTTTCTGGTCCACAGGACCACGTAGACCTCCAGACTCCTCAGGGTCGGAGGAACCGGGATGCTTCTGGTCCACAGGACCACGTAGACCTCCAGACTCCTGAGGGTCAGAGGAACAGGGATACTTCGGGTCCACAGTACCACGTAGACCTCCAGACTCCTGAGGGTCGGAGGAACCGGGATGCTTCTGGTCCACAGGACCATGTAGACCTCAAGACTCCTGAGGGTCGGAGGAACCGGGATGCTTCTGGTCCACAGGACCATGTAGACATCCAGACTCCTGAGTGTCGGAGGAACCGGGATGCTTCTGTTTCACAGGACCATGTAGACCTCCAGACTCCTGCGGGTCAGAGGAACAGGGATGCTTCTGGTCCACAGGACCATGTAGACCTCCAGACTCCTAAAGGTTGGAGGAACCGGGATGCTTCTGGTCCACAGGACCATGTAGACCTCCAGACTCCTGCGGGTCAGAGGAACTGGGATGTTTCTGGTCCACAGGACCACGTAGACTTCCAGACTCCTGAGGGTCGGAGGAACCGGGATGCTTCTGGTCCACAGGACCATGTAGACCTCCAGACTCCTGAGGGTCAGAGGAACCGGGATGTTTCTGGTCCACAGGACCATGTAGACCTCCAGACTCCTGAGGGTCAGAGGAACCGGGATGCTTCTGGTCCACAGGACCATGTAGACCTCCAGACTCCTGAGGGTCGGAGGAACCGGGATGCTTCTGGTCCACAGGACCATGTAGACCTCCAGACTCCTGAGGGTCGGAGGAACCGGGATGCTTCTGGTCCACAGGACCATGTAGACCTCCAGACTCCTGAGGGTCGGAGGAAGGAACCGGGATGATGCTTATGGTCTCTGGACCATGTAGACCTCCAGACTCCTGTGGGTCGGAGGAACCGGGATGCTTCTGGTCCACAGGACCATGTAGACCTCCAGACTCCTGAGGGTCGGAGGAACTGGGATGCTTCTGTTCCACAGGACCATGTAGACCTCCAGACTCCTGAGGGTCTGGAGGAACCGGGATGCTGCTGGTCTCTGGACCATGTAAACCTCCAGACTCCTGAGGGTCGGAGGAACTGGGATGCTTCTGGTCCACAGGACCATGTAGACCTCCAGGCTCCTGAGGCTCAGAGGAACTGGGATGTTTCTGGTCCACAGGACCACGTAGACCTCCAGACTCCTCAGGGTCGGAGGAACAGGGATGCTTCGGGTCCACAGTACCACGTAGACCTCCAGGCTCCTGAGGGTCGGAGGAACCGGGATGCTTCTGGTCCACAGGACCATGTAGACCTCCAGACTCCTGAGGGTCGGAGGAACCGGGATGCTTCTGGTCCACAGGACCATGTAGACCTCCAGACTCCTGAGGGTCGGAGGAACCGGGATGCTTCTGGTCCACAGGACCATGTAGACCTCCAGACTCCTGCGGGTCAGAGGAACAGGGATGCTTCTGGTCTCTGGACCATGTAGACCTCCAGACTCCTGTGGGTCGGAGGAACCGGGATGCTTCTGGTCCACAGGACCATGTAGACCTCCAGACTCCTGAGGGTCGGAGGAACCGGGATGCTTCTGGTCCACAGGACCATGTAGACCTCCAGACTCCTGAGGGTCGGAGGAACCGGGATGCTTCTGGTCCACAGGACCATGTAGACCTCCAGACTCCTGAGGGTCGGAGGAACCGGGATGCTTCTGGTCCACAGGACCATGTAGACCTCCAGACTCCTGAGGGTCAGAGGAACCGGGATGCTTCTGTTCCACAGGACCATGTAGACCTCCAGACTCCTTCGGGTCAGAGGAACAGGGATGCTTCTGGTCTCTGGACCATGTAGACCTCCAGACTGCTGTGGGTCGGAGGAACCGGGATGCTTCTGGTCCACAGGACCATGTAGACCTCCAGACTCCTGAGGGTCGGAGGAACCGGGATGCTGCTGGTCTCTGGACCATGTAGACCTCCAGACTCCTGTGGGTCAGAGGAACCGGGATGCTGCTGGTCCACAGGACCATGTAGACCTCCAGACTCCTGAGGGTCAGAGGAACCGGGATGCTTCTGGTCTCTGGACCATGTAGACCTCCAGACTCCTGAGGGTCGGAGGAACTGGGATGCTTCTGGTCCACAGGACCATGTAGACCTCCAGACTCCTGAGGGTCAGAGGAACTGGGATGCTTCTGGACTATGTAGACCTCCAGACTCCTGAGGGTCTGAGGAACCGGGATGCTTCTGGTCTAGGGAACACGTAGACATCCAGGCTCCTGAGGGTTGGAGGAACTGGGATGTTTCTGGTCCACAGGACCACGTAGACCTCCAGACTCCTCAGGGTCGGAGGAACCGGGATGCTTCTGGTCCACAGGACCACGTAGACCTCCAGACTCCTGAGGGTCAGAGGAACAGGGATACTTCGGGTCCACAGTACCACGTAGACCTCCAGACTCCTGAGGGTTGGAGGAACCGGGATGCTTCTGGTCCACAGGACCATGTAGACCTCAAGACTCCTGAGGGTCGGAGGAACCGGGATGCTTCTGGTCCACAGGACCATGTAGACCTCCAGACTCCTGAGTGTCGGAGGAACCGGGATGCTTCTGGTCCACAGGACCATGTAGACCTCCAGACTCCTAAAGGTTGGAGGAACCGGGATGCTTCTGGTCCACAGGACCATGTAGACCTCCAGACTCCTGCGGGTCAGAGGAACTGGGATGTTTCTGGTCCACAGGACCACGTAGACTTCCAGACTCCTGAGGGTCGGAGGAACCGGGATGCTTCTGGTCCACAGGACCATGTAGACCTCCAGACTTCTGAGGGTCAGAGGAACAGGGATGCTTCGGGTCCACAGTACCACGTAGACCTCCAGACTCCTGAGGGTCGGAGGAACCGGGATGCTTCTGGTCCACAGGACCATGTAGACCTCCAGACTCCTGAGGGTCGGAGGAACCAGGATGCTTCTGGTCTCTGGACCATGTAGACCTCCAGACTCCTGAGGGTCAGAGGAACCGGGATGTTTCTGGTCCACAGGACCATGTAGACCTCCAGACTCCTGAGGGTCAGAGGAACCGGGATGCTTCTGGTCCACAGGACCATGTAGACCTCCAGACTCCTGAGGGTCAGAGGAACCGGGATGCTTCTGGTCCACAGGACCATGTAGACCTCCAGACTCCTGAGGGTCGGAGGAACCGGGATGCTTCTGGTCCACAGGACCATGTAGACCTCCAGACTCCTGAGGGTCGGAGGAACCGGGATGCTTCTGGTCCACAGGACCATGTAGACCTCCAGACTCCTGAGGGTCGGAGGAACCGGGATGCTTATGGTCTCTGGACCATGTAGACCTCCAGACTCCTGTGGGTCGGAGGAACCGGGATGCTTCTGGTCCACAGGACCATGTAGACCTCCAGACTCCTGAGGGTCGGAGGAACTGGGATGCTTCTGTTCCACAGGACCATGTAGACCTCCAGACTCCTGAGGGTTGGAGGAACCGGGATGCTGCTGGTCTCTGGACCATGTAAACCTCCAGACTCCTGAGGGTCGGAGGAACTGGGATGCTTCTGGTCCACAGGACCATGTAGACCTCCAGGCTCCTGAGGCTCAGAGGAACTGGGATGTTTCTGGTCCACAGGACCACGTAGACCTCCAGACTCCTCAGGGTCGGAGGAACCGGAGGAACAGGGATGCTTCGGGTCCACAGTACCACGTAGACCTCCAGGCTCCTGAGGGTCGGAGGAACCGGGATGCTTCTGGTCCACAGGACCATGTAGACCTCCAGACTCCTGAGGGTCGGAGGAACCGGGATGCTTCTGGTCCACAGGACCATGTAGACCTCCAGACTCCTGAGGGTCGGAGGAACCGGGATGCTTCTGTTCCACAGGACCATGTAGACCTCCAGACTCCTGCGGGTCAGAGGAACAGGGATGCTTCTGGTCTCTGGACCATGTAGACCTCCAGACTGCTGTGGGTCGGAGGAACCGGGATGCTTCTGGTCCACAGGACCATGTAGACCTCCAGACTCCTGAGGGTCGGAGGAACCGGGATGCTGCTGGTCTCTTGACCATGTAGACCTCCAGACTCCTGAGGGTTGGAGGAACTGGGATGCTTCTGGTCCACAGGACCATGTAGACCTCCAGACTCCTGAGGGTCAGAGGAACTGGGATGCTTCTGGTCCACAGGACTATGTAGACCTCCAGACTCCTGAGGGTCGGAGGAACCGGGATGCTTCTGGTCTAGGGAACACGTAGACATCCAGGCTCCTGAGGGTTGGAGGAACTGGGATGTTTCTGGTCCACAGGACCACGTAGACCTCCAGACTCCTCAGGGTCGGAGGAACAGGGATGCTTCGGGTCCACAGTACCACGTAGACCTCCAGACTCCTGAGGGTCGGAGGAACCGGGATGCTTCTGGTCCACAGGACCATGTAGACCTCCAGACTCCTGAGGGTCGGAGGAACCGGGATGCTTCTGGTCCACAGGACCATGTAGACCTCCAGACTCCTGAGGGTCGGAGGAACCGGGATGCTTCTGTTCCACAGGACCATGTAGACCTCCAGACTCCTGCGGGTCAGAGGAACAGGGATGCTTCTGGTCTCTGGACCATGTAGACCTCCAGACTGCTGTGGGTCGGAGGAACCGGGATGCTTCTGGTCCACAGGACCATGTAGACCTCCAGACTCCTGAGGGTCGGAGGAACCGGGATGCTGCTGGTCTCTGGACCATGTAGACCTCCAGACTCCTGTGGGTCAGAGGAACCGGGATGCTGCTGGTCCACAGGACCATGTAGACCTCCAGACTCCTGTGGGTCAGAGGAACCGGGATGCTGCTGGTCTCTTGACCATGTAGACCTCCAGACTCCTGAGGGTCGGAGGAACTGGGATGCTTCTGGTCCACAGGACCATGTAGACCTCCAGACTCCTGAGGGTCAGAGGAACTGGGATGCTTCTGGACTATGTAGACCTCCAGACTCCTGAGGGTCGGAGGAACCGGGATGCTTCTGGTCTAGGGAACACGTAGACATCCAGGCTCCTGAGGGTTGGAGGAACTGGGATGTTTCTGGTCCACAGGACCACGTAGACCTCCAGACTCCTCAGGGTCGGAGGAACCGGGATGCTTCTGTTCCACAGAACCACCTAGACCTCCAGACTCCTGAGGGTCAGAGGAACAGGGATACTTCGGGTCCACAGTACCACGTAGACCTCCAGACTCCTGAGGGTCGGAGGAACCGGGATGCTTCTGGTCCACAGGACCATGTAGACCTCAAGACTCCTGAGGGTCGGAGGAACCGGGATGCTTCTGGTCCACAGGACCATGTAGACCTCCAGACTCCTGAGTGTCAGAGGAACCGGGATGCTTCTGTTTCACAGGACCATGTAGACCTCCAGACTCCTGCGGGTCAGAGGAACAGGGATGCTTCTGGTCCACAGGACCATGTAGACCTCCAGACTCCTAAAGGTTGGAGGAACCGGGATGCTTCTGGTCCACAGGACCATGTAGACCTCCAGACTCCTGCGGGTCAGAGGAACTGGGATGTTTCTGGTCCACAGGACCACGTAGACTTCCAGACTCCTGAGGGTCGGAGGAACCGGGATGCTTCTGGTCCACAGGACCATGTAGACCTCCAGACTTCTGAGGGTCAGAGGAACAGGGATGCTTCGGATCCACAGTACCACGTAGACCTCCAGACTCCTGAGGGTCGGAGGAACCGGGATGCTTCTGGTCCACAGGACCATGTAGACCTCCAGACTCCTGAGGGTCGGAGGAACCGGGATGCTTCTGGTCTCTGGACCATGTAGACCTCCAGACTCCTGAGGGTCGGAGGAGGAACCGGGATGCTTCTGGTCCACAGGACCATGTAGACCTCCAGACTCCTGAGGGTCGGAGGAGGAACTGGGATGCTTCTGTTCCACAGGACCATGTAGACCTCCAGACTCCTGAGGGTCGGAGGAACCGGGATGCTGCTGGTCTCTGGACCATGTAGAACCTCCAGACTCCTGAGGGTCGGAGGAACTGGGATGCTTCTGGTCCACAGGACCATGTAGACCTCCAGACTCCTGAGGGTCAGAGGAACTGGGATGTTTCTGGTCCACAGGACCACGTAGACCTCCAGACTCCTCAGGGTCGGAGGAACAGGGATGCTTCGGGTCCACAGTACCACGTAGACCTCCAGGCTCCTGAGGGTCGGAGGAACCGGGATGCTTCTGGTCCACAGGACCATGTAGACCTCCAGACTCCTGAGGGTCGGAGGAACCGGGATGCTTCTGGTCCACAGGACCATGTAGACCTCCAGACTCCTGAGGGTCGGAGGAACCGGGATGCTTCTGGTCCACAGGACCATGTAGACCTCCAGACTCCTGCGGGTCAGAGGAACCGGGATGCTTCTGGTCCACGGACCATGTAGACCTCCAGACTCCTGAGGGTCGGAGGAACCGGGATGCTTCTGGTCCACAGGACCATGTAGACCTCCAGACTCCTGAGGGTCGGAGGAACCGGGATGCTTCTGGTCCACAGGACCATGTAGACCTCCAGACTCCTGAGGGTCGGAGGAACCGGGATGCTTTCTGGTCCACAGGACCATGTAGACCTCCAGACTCCTGAGGGTCGGAGGAACCGGGATGCTTCTGGTCCACAGGACCATGTAGACCTCCAGACTCCTGAGGGTCGGAGGAACCGGGATGCTTCTGGTCCACAGGACCATGTAGACCTCCAGACTCCTGAGGGTCAGAGGAACAGGGATGCTTCTGGTCCACAGGACATGTAGACCATCCAGTAGACCTCCAGACTGCCTGGGGTCGGAGGAACCGGGATGCTTCTGGTCCACAGGACCATGTAGACCTCCAGACTCCTGAGGGTCGGAGGAACCGGGATGCTGCTGGTCTCTGGACCATGTAGACCTCCAGACTCCTGTGGGTCAGAGGAACCGGGATGCTGCTGGTCCACAGGACCATGTAGACCTCCAGACTCCTGTGGGTCAGAGGAACCGGGATGCTGCTGGTCTCTGGACCATGTAGACCTCCAGACTCCTGAGGGTCGGAGGAACTGGGATGCTTCTGGTCCACAGGACCATGTAGACCTCCAGACTCCTGAGGGTCAGAGGAACTGGGATGCTTCTGGACTATGTAGACCTTCAGACTCCTGAGGGTCTGAGGAACCGGGATGCTTCTGGTCTAGGGAACACGTAGACATCCAGGCTCCTGAGGGTTGGAGGAACTGGGATGTTTCTGGTCCACAGGACCACGTAGACCTCCAGACTCCTCAGGGTCGGAGGAACCGGGATGCTTCTGGTCCACAGGACCACGTAGACCTCCAGACTCCTGAGGGTCAGAGGAACAGGGATACTTCGGGTCCACAGTACCACGTAGACCTCCAGACTCCTGAGGGTTGGAGGAACCGGGATGCTTCTGGTCCACAGGACCATGTAGACCTCCAGACTCCTGAGGGTCGGAGGAACCGGGATGCTTCTGGTCCACAGGACCATGTAGACATCCAGACTCCTGAGGGTCGGAGGAACCGGGATGCTTCTGTTTCACAGGACCATGTAGACCTCCAGACTCCTGCGGGTCAGAGGAACAGGGATGCTTCTGGTCCACAGGACCATGTAGACCTCCAGACTCCTAAAGGTTTGGAGGAACCGGGATGCTTCTGGTCCACAGGACCATGTAGACCTCCAGACTCCTGCGGGTCAGAGGAACTAGGGATGTTCTGGTCCACAGGACCACGTAGACTTCCAGACTCCTGAGGGTCGGAGGAACCGGGATGCTTCTGGTCCACAGGACCATGTAGACCTCCAGACTTCTGAGGGTCAGAGGAACAGGGATGCTTCTGGGTCCACAGTACCACGTAGACCTCCAGACTCCTGAGGGTCGGAGGAACCGGGATGCTGCTTCTGGTCCACAGGACCATGTAGACCTCCAGACTCCTGAGGGTCGGAGGAACCAGGGATGCTTCTGGTCTCTGGACCATGTAGACCTCCAGACTCCTGAGGGTCAGAGGAAACCGGGATGTTCTGGTCCACAGGACCATGTAGACCTCCAGACTCCTGAGGGTCAGAGGAACCGGGATGCTTCTGGTCCACAGGACCATGTAGACCTCCAGACTCCTGAGGGTCGGAGGAACCGGGATGCTTCTGGTCCACAGGACCATGTAGACCTCCAGACTCCTGAGGGTCGGAGGAACCGGGATGCTTCTGGTCCACAGGACCATGTAGACCTCCAGACTCCTGAGGGTCGGAGGAACCGGGATGCTTATGGTCTCTGGACCATGTAGACCTCCAGACTCCTGTAGGGTCGGAGGAACCGGGATGCTTCTGGTCCACAGGACCATGTAGACCTCCAGACTCCTGAGGGTCGGAGGAACTGGGATGCTTCTGGTTCCACAGGACCATGTAGACCTCCAGACTCCTGAGGGTCGGAGGAACCGGGATGCTGCTGGTCTCTGGACCATGTAGACCTCCAGACTCCTGAGGGTCGGAGGAACCGGGATGCTTCTGGTCCACAGGACCATGTAGACCTCCAGGCTCCTGAGGGTCAGAGGAACTGGGATGTTTCTGGTCCACAGGACCACGTAGACCTCCAGACTCCTGAGGGTCGGAGGAACAGGGATGCTTCGGGTCCACAGGACCACGTAGACCTCCAGGCTCCTGAGGGTCGGAGGAACCGGGATGCTTCTGGTCCACAGGACCATGTAGACCTCCAGACTCCTGAGGGTCGGAGGAACCGGGATGCTTCTGGTCCACAGGACCATGTAGACCTCCAGACTCCTGAGGGTCGGAGGAACCGGGATGCTTCTGGTCCACAGGACCATGTAGACCTCCAGACTCCTGAGGGTCAGAGGAGGAACCGGGATGCTTCTGGTCTCTGGACCATGTAGACCTCCAGACTCCTGAGGGTCGGAGGAACCGGGATGCTTCTGGTCCACAGGACCATGTAGACCTCCAGACTCCTGAGGGTCGGAGGAACCGGGATGCTGCTGGTCTCTTGACCATGTAGACCTCCAGACTCCTGAGGGTCGGAGGAACTGGGATGCTTCTGGTCCACAGGACCATGTAGACCTCCAGACTCCTGAGGGTCAGAGGAACTGGGATGCTTCTGGACTATGTAGACCTCCAGACTCCTGAGGGTCGGAGGAACCGGGATGCTTCTGGTCTAGGGAACACGTAGACATCCAGGCTCCTGAGGGTTGGAGGAACTGGGATGTTTCTGGTCCACAGGACCACGTAGACCTCCAGACTCCTGAGGGTCGGAGGAACAGGGATGCTTCGGGTCCACAGTACCACGTAGACCTCCAGGCTCCTGAGGGTCGGAGGAACCGGGATGCTTCTGGTCCACAGGACCATGTAGACCTCCAGACTCCTGAGGGTCGGAGGAACCGGGATGCTTCTGGTCCACAGGACCATGTAGACCTCCAGACTCCTGAGGGTCGGAGGAACCGGGATGCTTCTGTTCCACAGGACCATGTAGACCTCCAGACTGCTGCGGGTCAGAGGAACAGGGATGCTTCTGGTCTCTGGACCATGTAGACCTCCAGACTGCTGTGGGTCGGAGGAACCGGGATGCTTCTGGTCCACAGGACCATGTAGACCTCCAGACTCCTGAGGGTCGGAGGAACCGGGATGCTGCTGGTCTCTGGACCATGTAGACCTCCAGACTCCTGTGGGTCAGAGGAACCGGGATGCTGCTGGTCCACAGGACCATGTAGACCTCCAGACTCCTGTGGGTCAGAGGAACCGGGATGCTGCTGGTCTCTTGACCATGTAGACCTCCAGACTCCTGAGGGTCGGAGGAACTGGGATGCTTCTGGTCCACAGGACCATGTAGACCTCCAGACTCCTGAGGGTCAGAGGAACTGGGATGCTTCTGGACTATGTAGACCTCCAGACTCCTGAGGGTCGGAGGAACCAGGATGCTTCTGGTCTAGGGAACACGTAGACATCCAGGCTCCTGAGGGTTGGAGGAACTGGGATGTTTCTGGTCCACAGGACCACGTAGACCTCCAGACTCCTCAGGGTCGGAGGAACCGGGATGCTTCTGTTCCACAGAACCACCTAGACCTCCAGACTCCTGAGGGTCAGAGGAACAGGGATACTTCGGGTCCACAGTACCACGTAGACCTCCAGACTCCTGAGGGTCGGAGGAACCGGGATGCTTCTGGTCCACAGGACCATGTAGACCCCAAGACTCCTGAGGGTCGGAGGAACCGGGATGCTTCTGGTCCACAGGACCATGTAGACCTCCAGACTCCTGAGTGTCGGAGGAACCGGGATGCTTCTGTTTCACAGGACCATGTAGACCTCCAGACTCCTGCGGGTCAGAGGAACAGGGATGCTTCTGGTCCACAGGACCATGTAGACCTCCAGACTCCTAAAGGTTGGAGGAACCGGGATGCTTCTGGTCCACAGGACCATGTAGACCTCCAGACTCCTGCGGGTCAGAGGAACTGGGATGTTTCTGGTCCACAGGACCACGTAGACTTCCAGACTCCTGAGGGTCGGAGGAACCGGGATGCTTCTGGTCCACAGGACCATGTAGACCTCCAGACTTCTGAGGGTCAGAGGAACAGGGATGCTTCGGATCCACAGTACCACGTAGACCTCCAGACTCCTGAGGGTCGGAGGAACCGGGATGCTTCTGGTCCACAGGACCATGTAGACCTCCAGACTCCTGAGGGTCGGAGGAACCGGGATGGTTCTGGTCCACAGGACCATGAAGACCTCCAGACTCCTGAGGGTCGGAGGAACCGGGATGCTTCTGGTCCACAGGACCATGTAGACCTCCAGACTCCTGCGGGTTAGAGGAACTGGGATGTTTCGGGTCCACAGTACCACGTAGACCTCCAGACTCCTGAGGGTCGGAGGAACCGGGATGCTTCTGGTCCACAGGACCATGTAGACCTCCAGACTCCTGAGGGTCGGAGGAACCGGGATGGTTCTGGTCCACAGGACCATGAAGACCTCCAGACTCCTGAGGGTCGGAGGAACCGGGATGCTTCTGGTCCACAGGACCATGTAGACCTCCAGACTCCTGAGGGTCGGAGGAACCGATATGCTTCTCGTCCACAGGACCATGTAGACCTCCAGACTGCTGCGGGTCAGAGGAACAGGGATGCTTCGGGTCCACAGTACCACGTAGACCACCAGACTCCTGAGGGTCGGAGGAACCGGGATGCTTCTGGTCCACAGGACCACGTAGACCTCCAGACTCCTGACGGTAGGAGGAACCGGGATGCTTCTGGTCCACAGGACCATGTAGACCTCCAGACTCCGGAGGGTCGGAGGAACCGGGATGCTTCTGTTCCACAGGACCATGTAGACATCCAGACTCCTGCGGGTCAGAGGAACAGGGATGCTTCTGGTCCACAGTACCACGTAGACCTCCAGACTCCTGAGGGTCGGAGGAACCGGGATGGTTTTGGTCCACAGGACCATGTAGACCTCCTGACTCCTGAGGGTCAGAGGAACCGGGATGCTTCTGGTCTCTGGACCATGTAGACCTCCAGACTCCTGTGGGTCGGAGGAACCGGGATGCTTTTGGTCCACAGGACCATGTAGACCTCCAGACTCCTGAGGGTCGGAGGAACCGGGATGCTGCTGGTCTCTGGACTAGAGATGTCCCGATCCAGTATTTTGAACTTCCGATCCGATACCGATATTTATTTGTACTTCCGATCCGATACCGATATCTGCCGATACCGATACCGGCCTATCTTAGCATGTATTAAAGTTTTAAGTCATTTAACCAACTTAATTTGTTGTCAGACTCATGCTGAATAGGGTTTTACTCCTGATAATAACTAGCCAGCTGAATTAGGTGCATTTGAATAATACACATTGGTTGGTAATGAGAAACTTTTGAAATTCTAGACTCTCTGAGACGCATTTTCCAGCATTTTGAGACGCAAAATGGGATGTTCAGATACCTTTTTTTTTTAAAATTAAAATAACCCTAGCCATAACGTTGCATGTCTTTTGTTAAACAAGAGTAAAGAAAGTAATTGTAAGTTTGAAAGATCAAAGTGTGATACATATATTTAATAACAAATCAAATGAAAATAAACTGGTTATTTTATAACTCCATGTTTGCTTGGTGTATAATAACATTAACGTCCTTGATATTAATCTGATTCTACAATACATTAGAATGGGCCTTGAAGTTAGGATTACAAAATTATTTATTAAATCTGGATTACATTATATAATTACCTGGTACATCCTTTTTCCTTTTGGTTTTTGGCGCTGCTAGCTGCCACATCTCAGCCAGCCCACGCTGTCGCTTTTCCGCCATTTTGCTCGTCTTGGAATACAGAATATTGTAGCAACCCTGACATTATGTTCATGTTATGATGCTCTGTTATTTTTTAGATGTTCTGTTGTTCGGATTACGTGAGTTCATTGAATGCATCTCGAGCTGAGGCAGGCAGGTTATTGGGTAGAATAGGTTAGGGGGCGGAACTAGCAACCAAGAGAGACGGAAGCTTGTGTGTTATTGTGGGAGAGCCCGAGAGCAGTGTTGCCAACTTGGCGACTTTGTCGCTATATCTAGCGACTTTCCAGACCCCCTTAGCGACTTAATTTGTAAAAAGTGACTAGCGACAAATCTAGCGACTTTTTCTGGTGATTTTGAGACTCACGCGCACTCAAACCGCTAGGTTTAAAGCCATCACTTGGTGGAGAGCTCGAGTTGTCTCGCGCGGGGGGCGGGGTGTTTCTGGGTGTGCACCGTGCCCGACAGAGAAGCGCGGCTTGCGAGGCACACAGCAGCCATCAGCAGCCAAGTGATGGCTTCAAACCTAGCGGTTTGAGTGCCAGTGAGTCGATAAATCACCAGAAAAAGTCGCTAGATTTGTCGCTAGTCGCTTTTACAAATTAAGTCGCTAGGGGGGGTCTGGAAAGTCGCTAGATATAGCGACAAAGTCGCTAAGTTGGCAACACTGGGGAGGGAGATGCTCGTGTGCTGAAGGTGTGCTGGAAAATGCGGACCGGATTTTAGGGAAACCTGGAATGGGTTATCTGAATAATGCGCTGCGCGGTGCGCTGGAAAACCCGGAACGGACGTTGGAAAAAAAAATGGATCGGGAGTCTGGATCGGCATTTTTCGGGCTTGCCGATCCGATACCGATCCGCATTTTTTGCTCATATCGGCGGCCGATCCGATCCGAATATCGGATCGGGACACCTCTACTCTGGACCATGTAGACCTCCAGTCTCCTGTGGGTCAGAGGAACCGGGATGCTGCTGGTCTCTGGACCATGTAGACCTCCAGACTCCTGAGGGTTGGAGGAACCGGGATGTTTCTGGTCCACAGGACCACGTAGACCTCCAGACTCCTGAGGGTCGGAGGAACCGGGATGCTTCTGGTCCACAGGACCACGTGGACCTCCAGGCTCCTGAGGGTCGGAGGAACCAGGATGCTGCTGGTCTCTGGACCATGTAGACCTCCTGACTCCTGAGGGTTGGAGGAACCGGGATGCTTCTGGTCCACAGGACCACGTAGACCTCCAGGCTCCTGAGGGTCAGAGGAACCGGGATGCTGCTGGTCTCTGGACCACGTAGACCTCCAGACTCCTTAGGGTCGGAGGAACCGGGATGCTTCTGGTCTACAGGACCACGTAGACCTCCAGACTCCTGAGGAATTGGAGGAACCGGGATGCTTCTGGTCTCTGGACCATGTAGACCACCAGACTCCTGAGGGTCAGGGGAACCGGGATGCTTCTGGTCCACAGGACCATGTAGACCTCCAGACTTCTGAGGGTCGGAGGAACCGGGATGCTTCTGGTCCACAGGACCATGAAGACCTCCAGACTCCTGAGGGTCGGAGGAACCGGGATGCTTCTGGTCCACAGGACCATGTAGACCTCCAGACTCCTGAGGGTCGGAGGAACCGGGATGCTTCTGGTCTCTGGACCATGTAGACCTCCAGACTCCTGTGGGTCGGAGGAACCGGGATGCTTCTGGTCCACAGGACCATGTAGACCTCCAGACTCCTGAGGGTCGGAGGAACCGGGATGCTGCTGGTCTCTGGACCATGTAAACCTCCAGACTCCTGGGGGGTCAGAGGAACTGGGATGCTTCTGGTCCACAGGACCATGTAGACCTCCAGACTCCTGTGGGTCAGAGGAACCGGGATGCTGCTGGTCTCTGGACCATGTAGACCTCCAATCTCCTGAGGGTCGGAGGAACTGGGATGCTTCTGGTCCACAGGACCATGTAGACCTCCAGGCTCCTGAGGGTCAGAGGAACTGGGATGCTTCTGGTCCACAGGACTATGTAGACCTCCAGACTCCTGAGGGTCGGAGGAACCGGGATGCTTCTGGTCTCTGGAACACGTAGACATCCAGGCTCCTGAGGGTTGGAGGAACTGGGATGTTTCTGGTCCACAGGACCACGTAGACCTCCAGACTCCTCAGGGTCGGAGGAACCGGGATGCTTCTGGTCCACAGGACCACGTAAACCTCCAGACTCCTGAGGGTCGGAGGAACTGATATGCTTCTCGTCCACAGGACCATGTAGACCTCCAGACTCCTGAGGGTAGGAGGAACCGGGATGCTTCTGGTCCACAGGACCATGTAGACCTCCAGACTCCGGAGGGTCGGAGGAACCGGGATGCTTCTGTTCCACAGGACCATGTAGACATCCAGACTCCTGCGGGTCAGAGGAACAGGGATGCTTCTGGTCCACAGTACCACGTAGACCTCCAGACTCCTGAGGGTCGGAGGAACCGGGATGGTTCTGGTCCACAGGACCATGTAGACCTCCAGACTCCTGAGGGTCAGAGGAACTGTGATGCTTCTGGTCTCTGGACCATGTAGACCTCCAGACTCCTGTGGGTCGGAGGAACCGGGATGCTTTTGGTCCACAGGACCATGTAGACCTCCAGACTCCTGAGGGTCGGAGGAACCGGGATGCTGCTGGTCTTTGGACCATGTAGACCTCCAGACTCCTGTGGGTCAGAGGAACCGGGATGCTTCTCGTCCACAGTACCACGTAGACCTCCAGACTCCTGCAGGTCAGAGGAACAGGGATGCTTCGGGTCCACAGTACCACGTAGACCTCCAGACTCCTGAGGGTTGGAGGAACCGGGATGCTTCTGGTCCACAGGACCATGTAGACCTCCAGACTCCTGAGGGTCGGAGGAACCGGGATGCTTCTGGTCCACAGGACCATGTAGACCTCCAGACTCCTGAGAGTCAGAGGAACCGGGATGCTTCGGGTCCACAGTACCACGTAGACCTCCAGGCTCCTGAGGGTCAGAGGAACTGGGATGCTTCTGGTCCACAGGACTATGTAGACCTCCTTACTCCTGAGGGTCGAACGAACCGGGATGCTGCTGGTCTCTGGACCACGTAGACCTCCAGACTCCTGAGGGTCGGAGGAACCGGGATGCTTCTGGTCCACAGGACCATGTAGACCTCCAGACTCCTGTGGGTCAGAGGAACCGGGATGCTGCTGGTCTCTGGACCATGTAGACCTCCAGACTCCTGAGGGTCGGAGGAACTGGGATGCTTCTGGTCCCTGGAACACGTAGACCTCCAGGCTCCTGAGGGTCAGAGGAATCGGGATGCTTCTGGTCCACAGGACCACGTAGACCTCCAGACTCCTGAGGATCAGAGGAACCGGGATGCTTCTGGTCCACAGGACCATGTAGACCTCCGGACTCCTGAGGGCCGGAGGAACTGGGATGCTTCTGGTCCACAGGAGCACGTGGACCTCCAGGCTCCTGAGGGTCGGAGGAACCGGGATGCTGCTGGTCTCTGGACCATGTAGACCTCCTGACTCCTGAGGGTTGGAGGAACCGGGATGCTTCTGGTCCACAGGACCACGTAGACCTCCAGGCTCCTGAGGGTCAGAGGAACCGGGATGCTGCTGGTCTCTGGACCACGTAGACCTCCAGACTCCTTAGGGTCGGAGGAACCGGGATGCTTCTGGTCTACAGGACCACGTAGACCTCCAGACTCCTGAGGAATTGGAGGAACCGGGATGCTTCTGGTCTCTGGACCATGTAGACCACCAGACTCCTGAGGGTCAGGGGAACCGGGATGCTTCTGGTCCACAGGACCATGTAGACCTCCAGACTTCTGAGGGTCGGAGGAACCGGGATGCTTTTGGTCCACAGGACCATGTAGACCTCCAGACTCCTGAAGGTTTGACGAACCGGGATGCTGCTGGTCTCTGGACCATGTAGACCTCCAGACTCTTCAGGGTCGGAGGAACCGGGATGTTTCTGGTCCACAGGACCATGTAGACCTCCAGACTCCTCAGGGTCAGAGGAACCGGGATGCTTCTAGTCCACACGACCATGTAGACCTCCAGACTCCTGAGGGTCGGAGGAACTGGGATGCTTGTGGTCCACAGGGCCACGTAGATCTCCAGACTCCTGAGGGTCGGAGGAACCGATGTGCTTCTGGTCCACAGGACCATGTAGACCTCCAGACTCCTGAGGGTCGGAGGAACCGGGATGCTTCTAGTCCACACGACCATGTAGACCTCCAGACTCTTGAGGGTCGGAGGAACCGATATGCTTCTGGTCCACAGGACCACGTAGACCTCCAGACTGCTGAGGGTCGGAGGAACCGGGATGCTTCTGGTCCACAGGACCACGTAGACCTCCAGACTCCTGAGGGTCGGAGGAACCGGGATGCTTCTGGTCCACAGGACCACGTAGACCTCCAGACTCCTTAGGGTCGGAGGAACCGGGATGCTTCTGGTCCACAGGACCACGTAGACCTCCAGGCTGCTGAGGGTCGGAGGAACAGGGATGCTTCGGGTCCACAGGACCACGTAGACCTCCAGACTCCTCAGGGTTGAAGGAACTGGGATACTTCTGGTCCACAGGACCATGTAGACCTCCAGACTCCTGAGGGTCGGAGGAACTCGGATGTTTCTGGTCTCTGGAACATGTAGACCTCCAGACTCCTAAGGGACGGAGGAACTGGGATGCTTCTGGTCCACAGGACCACGTAGACCTCCAGACTCCTGAGGGTCGGAGGAACCGGGATGCTTCTGGTCTCTGGACCATGTAGACCTCCAGAATCCTGAGGGTCGGAGGAACCGGGATGCTTCTGGTCTCTTGACCATGTAGACCTCCAGACTCCTGAGGGTCAGAGGAACCGGGATGCTTCTGGTCTCTGGACCATGTAGACCTCCAGACTCCTGAGGGTCAGAGGAACCAGGATGCTTTTGGTCTCTGGACCATGTAGACCTCCAGACTCCTGCGGGTCGGAGGAACCGGGATACTTCTGGTCTTTGTAGTTGACTCAGTTGAATGTAGATCAAAAAGGATTTGAAAATCCTTGTATTCTGTTTTTATTTTCCAACGCTGCTGGTTGTGATGTTTGGTGATCTGAGGTGACTGAGGTGATTCTTCTCATATTGATCATTAGCTCCTGAAATGAATCTGATATCAGTCATCACTGAATCATCATTGATCTAATATCGTCATGGAAGATGATTGACCCCCCTAGAAAAGATGAAACCATTAGACCCGTCGACCACATCTGTGGCAGTCTGAAACATCTGGCCCTCAGGCTCCAGCTCATCTGATGATGGAGGGGTCGCTACACGTTTAAAGGCCCGTTTATACTCCACTGTGGTACGTTTGTTAGGGTTAGGTGACTGCTCCCCAGACTTCAGAGCCTCTGCAGGGTTACAGGGATCTGCTGGAGTCCATCCAGCTCCCTGGAGGGCAGGGCTCCACCTTGGCTCCACCTCCACTCCTCATACACCTGGGCCTCAGTTATGTTTCTGTGGGGTTTAAGCAGCACATCCACCAGGTGGCGGTAACGAGTCACGTTACTGACCTCCCCACAACTTCAGCAGCGCAGGAGATGGACAGAAGGCTCCTCCCACCTCCGTGTCTGTGTAGAAATGGACCTTAAAAGGTCATGTGACTGGTAAAGCTCGTCTAAGTCAGTGTTTTCAAAAACAGCCGTCGGCCGTCGCATCCGACGGCAACTTCTCCATTTGCGACGCCTACTTTCCCTTGGGTAAATAAATTATGAAATAAATAAAGTTTTCGTAAAAGAGCCAAGTGTCCACAAAGGTTTTTGAGTTGATAAACTTGAAAGTTTCGTTGAGAATTTCGCCACACCATCGCTTGAATCTGCTTGCATACGTCGATCACACGTTCAGCAGTTTCCAACGGAAACCGCTCTATTTAAGACAACATATTGTAGCGTCCGGCTGGACGCGATAGAAAGAATGGACGAAAAGGTGCTCAACAACCGTCGCTTTATTTCAACCAGAACCGGTTACTGTCGGCCGTAACCACGGCAGAAATAAAAGACAGCAGTACAGGAGAATAACACAGCAGCTCTTCAGTTAGCCGCTCTCGGGCTCTCCCACAATAACACACAGGCTTCCGTCTCTCTTTGTTGCTAGTCCCGCCCCCTAACCTATTCTACCCAATAACCTGCCTGCCTCAGCTCGAGATGCATTCAATGAACTCATGTAATCCGAACAACAGAACATCTAAACAATAACAGAGCATCATAAAATGAACATAATGTCAGGGTTGCTACAATATTCTGTATTCCAAGACGAGCAAAATGGCGGAAAATGACTGAAAACTAGCCTGTATGTGTTAAATAATTAACACAAATTAACAGATTTCAGATAAATGTGTCATTTTTAACTGTACTTTTTCATTCCAAATTAAAGATGAATGTGTAAGAATGTTAGTAAATTAGAGACTAGCCAAACACAAACTACATACACGTTGTTTAGCCTCTTGTAACTTCAAGGCCCATTCTAATGTAGAATCAGATTAATATCAAGGACGTTAATGTTATCATAAACCAAGCAAACATGGAGTTATTAAAAAACAGTTTATTTTCATTTGATTTGTTATTAAATACATGTATCACACTTTGCTCTTTCAAACTTGCAATTACTTTCTTTACTCTTGTTTAACAAAAGACATGCAACGTTATGGCTAGGGTTATTTTAATTAAAAAAAAAGGTATCTGAACATCCCATTTTGCGTCTCAAAATGCTGGAAAATACGTCTCCGAGAGTCTAGAATTTCAAAATTTCCTGGGGGAGCATGCCCCCAGACCCCCTTTCTAGAGATGCCTGTGCCCCTCTTCGGGCCTTGCAACTCCTACTTCACTCAACGCAACTTCTACTTTTGAAAGTTGTGAAAACACTGTAAGTTAGTGACCATGATGGCCTGAAACGTCTGTTGTCTGTTGGAAATAAATGAATATAAAGAAGAGAAGCAGAATCTGAGAATCCAATGAAATGGTTTTAACCCTAACCCTAACCTTAGACCAAAACCTAGCCCTCACTCTAACCCTAACCCTAACCCCTACCCTAACAAGGGTCCAAAACCTAACCCTAACCCTTCCTTCACACTTGACCTAAAACTTAATGTTACTCCCAACCCAAATCCTACCTCCAACCCCCTTCCTTACCCTAACCGCTACCCCAACCCCTTAAAACCCTAACCCAAAAAACCCCTTTCCTAACCCTAACCCTAAACCCCCCAAACCCCACCCCTTCCCCTAACCCTAACCCTACCCCTAACCCCCACCCCTTCCCTAACCCTAACCCCCACCCCAACCTCTTTCCTAACCCTAACCCCAACCCCTTTCCTAACCCTAACCCCAACCCCTTTCCTAACCCTAACCCCTACCCCTAACCCTAACCCTACCCCTAACCCCCACCCTGACCCTACCCCTAACCCCCAACCCTGACCCTACCCCTAACCCCCACCCCTTCCCTAACCCTAACCCCCACCCCAACCCCTTTCCTAACCCCAACCCTGACCCCAAACCCAACCCACTCCTCCCATTCCACCTCCCCTCTACCCCCTATCCGAACCAGGATTTGCATCCCCTCCCTGACCCCTTGAACACCGGTGGCCCTGGCTCACCTGACATACAAACCCATCAAGTACTCTACAAATCACAACTCATACCCTTCATTTCCACTTTTTCACACCAAACTTCCGCCTTACATTGCACCATTAAACACAACTTTTCCATACTTCAGTCCCGGCACTCAGCCTTCAATAACCATAAAATCATCTCTGCCTAAAGAAAGCACAAGAGCCTCCATTCTATTCTCGTCACTTCTCAATTCACTGACCATAGACCCATACCCCCTCTTCCATACAGCCACCATTACAGAAATAGAAAATTCATCCACAACCCATATAGCAACGCATCCTTCCCTACCCTTGGCTCTTTCTCAATCACCACCTCCAACGTAGTTTACATAATCACATGCACCCTCTGCAATAAACACTATATTGGTGAAACTAAACATTCCACTCACACTCGTTTATCCCAGCACCTGTACAGCATTGGGGAGGGCCGACTTCCCACCCCCTTAGTACAACATTTCCAGTCCCATCCCCCCATTCACCTCATAATAACAGTTCTTGAAAACAATGACCGCTGGACCTGTGGGCAGAGAAAGAGAGTGGAGAAGATTTGGATCCACAGGCCCGGGACGGCCATACCCAGGGGCTTAAATGTTGACTAAAAAGGACAACCCCACCCACAGCCAGTGGTGGTGACCCTCCTGAGCCTGTTCCTGCATTTTTTCTGAGTCATGTGGATCCATCCTACCACATTGTGTGATGACAGAATGGTATGAGCCCCAGTCTGTCATGTACCAGACTGGGGTTTGACCCCATGCCTGGATAAAAGAACAAGTTTTGTTTTATTCTATATTAATAAACCTTCTAGTTTATCTTTTTGGATCATAATTTCAACAATCCCCCCCCCCTCCCCCTCCGCTTTTCTTTTATACTTCCCTGGATGGATCCACATACTCATGGATGGCACGGGACCCAACCCCTCAACTTGTTTTACCAAATATTTGTTTTTCACATTAGTAAAGTTAGAAAACCCCCCCTTTTTTTTAATTTTTTAAAAATTTTTTTTATTTTATTTTATTTTAATTTTCTCTCCCCCATCATTAGCTTGGGCCCGTGCCTCTTATTAAAATACACCCTCAGCAGGTCCCTCTCTTCACTCTGCCCCATGCTCTGCCTGGGGTCGAACCTAAGTCCCCGACGGGAAGGACCACATGACCTTCCGCTTCACCACCCTTCCATACGATCAGAAGGCCAGTGCTTGTTAAATTTAACCCCAACCCATAACCCCAACCCCAACCCTAACCTTAGCCCAAAACCTAGCCCTCACTCTAAGCCTAGACCTAGCCCTAACCCTAACCTTAGCCCAAAACCTAGCCCTAACCCTAGCCCAAAACCTAGCCCTTACCCTAACCCTAGCCCAAAACCTAGCCCTAACCCTAGACCTAGCCCTAACCTTAGCCCAAAACCTAGACCTAGACCTAGCCCTAACCTTAGCCCAAAACCTAGCTCTAGACCTAACCCTAACCTTAGCCCAAAACCTAGCCCAAGACCTAGCCCTAACCCTCGCCCTAGCCCTAACTAACCTTAACCCTAACCCTAAAGATGTCCACTCTCTGCATCCTCCCAGCGACCAACCAGTGGTTCATCCCAGCGGTGCGCGGCGACGTCCCCCCTGGTCGCGCCGCCTTCGGCTTCGTGTGCGACGGGACAAGGCTGCTGGTGTTTGGAGGGATGGTGGAGTACGGAAAATACAGCAACGACCTGTACGAGCTGCAGGTCAGTGATGTGCCGGGGGCGGACTCCCGTCCTGATTGGTTGGCGTTGGTGTGGGCGGGGCTGTATCTGCTGTGAAGTGATCCATGTCTCTCCTTCAGGCCAGCCGCTGGGAATGGAAACGTCTGAAGGCCAAAGCCCCCAAGAATGGCCCGCCTCCCTGCCCCCGCCTCGGGCACAGCTTCTCTCTGATTGGCAGCCGCTGCTACCTGTTTGGAGGGCTGGCCAATGACAGCGCAGACCCCAAGAACAATATTCCCAGGTAGGAAGGTCTCCTTCACCCCACTGGTTCCAGTTCTGGTTCAGGCCTGGCCCTGGGGGGGGGGGGGGGGGGGGGGGGGGCTGGCTGGGAGGTTTTTTTAATTACTTTATTTTCAAATGATACAGATGAACGACATACAAGAGAACTTAGAACAAGCAGTTGGTCACCAAACATTAAATAGTAGGATTCTGAAGACAGTGACAGCTCAGGGAGTCTGGTCCAGTCTGACTCTGCTGGAGGCGTGGCCTGCAGCATCAGGTAACAGCTTTCTTGCTGGCTGTTAATAATATTTTCAGTAAATATTTGCCTCAGTCTGGGACGTGGGGTGAAATATCGCCCAGGTAGATTGTGGAAAATGAGCTGTTAATTGCATTATTGTAATGGTTTGAATTACTCTTAAAATCACTTCCCAGCATGACTGTACAGCTCCAGTTCCTCCAGCACAGATCCCTGACCAGACCCCTCGCCAGATCCATGACCAGATCCCTTGCCAAATCCCTGACCAGACCCCTCGCCAGATCCATGACCAGATCCCTTGCCAAATCCCAGACCAGACCCCTCGCCAGATCCATGACCAGATCCCTTGCCAAATCCCTCACCAGACCCCTCGCCAGATCCATGTCTAGACCCCTTGCCAGATCCCTTACCAGACCCCTCGCCAGATCCCTGACCAGACCCCTCGCCAGATCCCTGACCAGACCCCTCGCCAGATCCGTGACCAGATCCCTGACCAGACCCCTCGCCAGATCCATGACCAGACCCCTCGCCAGATCCATGACCAGATCCCCTATACAGATCCCCTTGACCAGATCCCTGACGTACCCTTGCCAGATCCATGACCAGACCTCTCGCCAGATCCCCTATACAAATCCCCTTGACCAGATCCCTGACGTACTCTCGCCAGATCCCTGGCCAGATCCCTGACCAGATCCCTTGCCAGACCCCTGACCAGATCCCTGACCAGACCCCTCGCCAGATCCTTGACCAAATCCCCATGACCAGATCCCTGACCAGACCCCTTGCCAGATACCTGGCCAGACCCCTGACCAGACCCCTCGCCAGATCCCTGACCAGACCCCTCGCCAGATCCCTGACTAGACCCCTTGCCAGATCCCTGACCAAATCCCCATGACCAGATCCCTGACCAGACCCCTCACCAGACCCATGACCAGAACCCTCGACAGATCCCTGACCAAATCCCCATGACCAGATCCATGACCAGAACCCTCACCAGATCCCTGACCAAATCCCCATGACCAGATCCATGACCAGATCCCTGACCAAATCCCCGTGACCAGATCCCTGACCAAATCCCTGTGACCAGATCCCTGACCAGACCCCTCGCCAGATCCATGACCAGACCCCTTGCCAGATCCCTGACCAAATCCCCATGACCAAACCCCTGGCCAGATCCATGAACAGACCCCTCGCCAGATCCCTGACCAAATCCCCACGACCAGATCCCTGACCAGACCCCTCGCAGATCCATGACCAGACCCTTCGCCAGATCCCTGACCAAATCACCATGACCAGACCCCTCGCCAGATCCATGACCAGACCTCTCGCCAGATCCATGACCAGATCCCTGACCAGACCCCTCGCCAGATCCCTGACCAGACCCCTCGCCAGATCCGTGACCAAATCCCCATGACCAGATCCCTGACCAGACCCCTGTTCAGATCCATGACCAGACCCCTGACCAAATCCCCTATTGGTACAGATTTGAGCTGGGGAGTTCTAAAGTATCTGGTTAGGAGATCTGGTCACTGATTTTGTGCAGTGGTCCAGATGTCAGAGGTCCAGCTGTTACAATGGTCCAGATGTTAGAGCGGTCCAGATGTCTGTCCTCTCCAACCCTGATCATGAAACACCGGTTGCCATAGTGAACTCCAGTCGTGTTGACGTTGTGGTTCTGCAGATGTGGGGAACCACCAACAGCTGAACTGGCTCCAGAACCAGAACCTGGTGGAAGTTCTGGTCCACCAGGTTCTGGTGAACTGTGAACTGGCTCCAGAACCAGAACCTGGTGGAAGTTGGGCAGGTGAAGCTGAGCGGCATCTCTGTGACTGTGGCTCCTCCCCCTCAGGTACCTGAATGACCTGTACTGTCTGGAGCTGCGGCCCGGCTCCAACGTGTTCGGCTGGGAGATTCCCGTCACGTCTGGCTCGCCGCCTCCGCCCAGAGAGAGCCACACGGCGGTGGTGGCGAGCGGCAGCGGAGCCAGCAGGCTGGTGATTTACGGCGGGATGAGCGGCTGCAGGCTGGGAGACCTGTGGGTCCTGGACACAGGTGAGACAGCTGTCAGCCAATCAGAATCAACGCTCTCTGAACTGACACTTGTGGCTCATTGGTGACTGCATAACCTGACTGCTACAACAACGTCCAATCTTTACTTCTGATTGGTGCCTGCTGGATGATGTCACAGAGTCTCTGGAGTGGAGCAGCCCCTCCCTCAGTGGGATACCGCCCCTCCCCCGCAGCCTGCACTCCGCCACCACCGTCAAGAACAAGTATGTACATCCTGACATGCTGCTGTCACATGAAGACATCTGTACTGACTCACCTGTCAGTCTGTCTGTCTACCTGTCTGTGTGTCCACCCGTCTGTCTGTGTCCACCCATCTCTGTCCACCTGTCTGTCTGTCCACCCGTCTGTCTGTTTGTCCACCTGTCTCTGTCCACCCGTCCGTCTGTCTGTCCACCCACCCGTCTGTTTGTGCACCCGTCTGTGTGTCCACCCATCTCCAGGATGTACGTGTTTGGAGGATGGGTGCCTCTGGTCATGGAAGACGTCAAAGCAGCTACGCACGAGAAGGAGTGGAAGTGCACGAATACGCTGGCCTGCCTGAACCTGGGTACAAACACACCTGCAGATCCAGAACATCACCTGATCTGATCTCATTTCCTGTTTCCCCCTTTGAGAGGAAACCAGCCGTCAGGTACTCTAAGACCTGTTTATTTGACCAGAGACAAAGAATAACAGCTCATCATGGAAAGGTTTGAAATTATTTAACCGGGACGTCCTCTTTAGTCGTCCGGGACGTCATTGTCAGTCCGATGGGACGTCCTCTTCAGTCTGATGGGACGTCGTCGTCAGTCCGCCCGGACGTCGTCGTCAGTCCGATGGGAAGCGTCGTCAGTCAGATGGGGCGTTGTCGTCAGTCCGATGGGACGTCGTCGTCAGTCTGCCGGGACGTCGTCGTCAGTCCGCCGGGACGTCGTCGTCGTCAGTCCGCCGGGACGTTGTCGTCGTCAGTCCGCCGGGACGTCGTCGTCTTCAGTTCGATGGGACGTCGTCGTCTTCAGTTCGATGGGACGTCGTCGTCACTCCGATGGGACGTCGTCGTCAGTCCGATGGGACGTCATTGTCAGTCCGCCGGAACGTCGTCGTCAGTCCGCCGGGACGTCGTCTTCAGTCCGCCGGGACGTCGTCGTCAGTCCGATGGGACGTCGTCGTCACGTCCACCGGGACGTCCTCTTGAGTCCATCTGGTTCACAGATGAGCGTCTGGAGAGGAAACAAAAACAAACCAGATTCATGTTCAGGAATCATCTAAATATCCAACATCTCGTTACTCTAATCAGATTTTTAGGGAACCATCAATCACTAGTTTTTATGGGCCAGATGACAAGCAGCCATCTTTGTTTCCGTGGTAACTATAAGCTACTCTAAACTACAGGCTGGAGTTGATGATGATGGGTCATAATTTAATTATCACGACTGATACTTGTTATATACATGATTGTGGAGAGCTGGACGGTCTGTTGTCTGGGGGGTAGGGTGTCCTCTGGGACGCTTTGTCCACAGAGACCAGACGCTCTGGTTGAGGACGAGTCCAGACACAGATAGATGGGACGTCACACGTCCGCTGTGAAAATGTCCTTGAACTATAAGCTTCATGACAAAGTAAAGTTTCCATCCCCACCTTGAAGGTAGTCCGGGTGTGGTTCTGGTTCTGGTTCCATCTGATACCTGAAGGTAACACTCCAGGAAACAGCTGATCCCTGAGCTGTCCATGTTTCTCCAGCTGGGTCATCGTGGCAGATGGATGGATGTTTTTGGTTGATATTGTTGTCATGAAACATTTTAGAGCCTCAGGTACAGACAGGTAGACTCCACCTGAGAGCTCCAGGTGATCACTCACTCTTTTGTGTGTGTGTGTGTGTGCACGCTCACGCAGACACGATGTGCTGGGAGACGGTTGTCATGGAGAGCGATGTGGAGAACATCCCCAGAGCGAGGGCGGGTCACTGCAGCGTGGCCATCAACTCCAGACTGTACATCTGGAGCGGCAGAGATGGGTACCGGAAGGCCTGGAACAACCAAGTGTGCTGCAAGGACCTGTGGAGCCTGGAGACAGGTGAGGCTGCTGCAGGTGGAGCCTCTGTGCAGGCCTGTGGCCTGTCTGTGGACCGTGGACTGGTCTGGACCAGTCTAGACGGGTCAGGACAGGGCTGTGGACCCTTCTGGACAGGTCTGTAGACAGGTCTGAACCAGTCTGTGGACCCGTCTGGACAGGTCGCTGGACCGGTCTGTGGACCGCAGACCTGTCTGAACCAGTCTGTGGACCCGTCTGGACAGGTCCCTGGATCGGTCTGTGGACCGCAGACCTGTCTGAACCAGTCTGTGGACCCGTCTGGACAGGTCCCTGGACAGGTCTGTGGACCGCGGGCCTGTCTGGACCAGTCTAGACTGGTCAGGACAGGTCTGTGGACCGGTCTGGACAGGTCGCTGGACCCGTCTGGACAGGTCGCTGGACCCGTCTGGACAGGTCGCTGGACCCGTCTGTGGACCGCAGACCTGTCTGGACCAGTCTAGACCAGTCAGGACAGGTCTGTGGACCAGTCTGTGGACCCGTCTGGACAGGTGGCTGGACAGGTCTGTGGACCCGTCTGGACAGGTGGCTGGACCCGTCTGTAGACCCGTCTGGACAGGTGGCTGGACAGGTCTGTCTAAAATCAAGAATTTAACAGAAATCATCCCTGTTTGACAGAAATGGGAAACTTTTAAGGTAAAAATCTGAAGGTTTGGTTGTAAAATGGTGAATTTCCTTATTGTAAAAATGGCAACTTTATAAAATATTGACTTTTTCTAAACTGCAATAATTAATCTTTTTGTGAAATCACAAATTTTGTTTATTCCAATATTGTAATTGATCATTTTAGTTATTTGTTCTTTTTTGTGAGAAAAGAATTGGACTAAAAAAAAACTTCAAAATAAGAACCTGTCTGTCTCACCTGTCTGCTACCCGTCTGGCTCACCTGTCTGCTACCCGTCTGCCTCCACCTGTCTGCTACCCGTCTGCCTCCACCTGTCTGCTACCCGTCTGCCTCCACCTGTCTGCTACCTGTCTGGCTCACCTGTCTGCTACCCGTCTGGCTCACCCGCCTGTCTCACCTGTCTGGTACCCATCTGTCTCACCTGTCTGCTACCCGTCTGGCTCACCCATCTGGCTCACCTGTCTGCTACCCGTCTGGCTCACCTGTCTGCTACCCGTCTGGCTCACCTGTCTGCTACCCGTCTGGCTCACCTGTTTAGTATTTGTCTGTCGTACCTGTCTGTCTCACCTGTCTGTCGTACCTGTCTGGTACCTGTCTGTCTCACCTGTCTGTCTTACCTGTCTGGTACCTGTTTGTCTCACCTGTCTGGTGCTCATCTGTCTCACCTGTCTGGTGCTCGTCTGTCTCACCTGTCTGGTACCCGCCTGTCTCACCTGTCTGGTACCCGTCTCTCTCCCCTGTCTGGTACTTATCTGTCTCATCTGTCTGGTACCCATCTGTCTCACCTGTCCTCTACCTGTCCACTACCCGTCTGTCTCACCTGTCTGCTACCCGTCTATCTCACCTGTCCGGTACTTGTCTGTCTCACCCGTCTGCTACCCGTCTGTCTCACCCGTCTGCTACCCTTCTGTCTCACCCGTCTGGTACCCGTCTGTCTCTCCTGTCTGTCTCAGAGTGTCCTGCTGCTCCGTCGCGGGTGCAGTTAGTCCGGGCCAACACCACGTACCTGGAGGTGAGCTGGGGGCCGTCTCAGACTGCCGATACCTACCTGCTGCAGCTGCAGAAGTACGACATTCCTGCCATGCCCACCTCCAGCCCTCTCCCTGCAGCCACGCCCACTTCCAGCTCCCCTCAGAACCCCGCCCCTGCTGCCACAGCATCAGACAACCAGACTCTCCCGCTGCCTGGCATCACTCTGGTCCCTTCCCCTGCTGCCTCGGTTCCTGGAAGCCCATTGGTTGCTGCTGCTAAATGCCCAGGTGGGTCTCCATACTTGTACAGGTAACATGCAGAGGTGGTAATCATGGATTGTCTCAACTGTCGGCTGTTTCTGCAGTGGTCCTGAAGGTGGCAGCAGCTCCCGGTACAGCGGGCGGAGCCTCTGTTGTTACCGTCAGACAGGCCACGCCCAGATCCCCCGGAGCTGTGACGAGGCTTCCTGCAGGTGTTCGTATGGTGGTACCTGCTCAGACTGCTCAGACGGTGAACGCATCTGGTTTCACCTGGACTTTGTCCATGGCAACCTGCCATCAGCTCATTAGGCTGACGAGTAGTCACATGACTGTGTTGAACATGGACGTCTTGTTCAGGGTTAGGGTTAGGCCCTGTTCAGGGTTAGGGTTGGGCCCTGTTCAGGGTTAGGGTTGGGCCCTGTTTAGGGTCAGGGTTAGGCCCTGTTCAGGGTTAGGCCCTGTTCAGGGTTAGGCCCTTTTCAGGGTTAGGGTTAGGCCCTGTTCAGGGTTAGGGTTAGGCCCTGTTCAGGGTTAGGGTTGGGCCCTGTTCAGGGTTAGGGTTGGGCCCTGTTCAGGGTCAGGGTTAGGCCCTGTTCAGGGTTAGGGTTGGGCCCTGTTCAGGGTCAGGGTTGGGCCCTGGTCAGGGTTAGGCCTTGTTCAGGGTTAGGGTTGGGCCCTGTTCAGGGTTAGGGTTGGGCCCTGTTTAGGGTCAGGGTTAGGCCCTGTTCAGGGTTAGGCCCTGTTCAGGGTTAGGCCCTTTTCAGGGTTAGGGTTAGGCCCTGTTCAGGGTTAGGGTTAGGCCCTGTTCAGGGTTAGGGTTGGGCCCTGTTCAGGGTCAGGGTTGGGCCCTGTTCAGGGTCAGGGTTAGGCCCTGTTCAGGGTCAGGGTTAGGCCCTGTTTGGGGTTGGCCCCTGTTCAGGGTTCGGGTTAAGTCCTGTTCAGGGTCAGGGTTAGGCCCTGTTCAGTTCAGGGTTCGGGTTAAGTCCTGTTCAGGGTTAGGGTTAGGGTTAGGCCCTGTTCAGGGTTAGGGTTAGGCCCTGTTTAGGGTTAGGCCCTGTTCAGGGTTAGGGTTGGGGGGTTCCTGTTTAGGTTGGGCCCTGTTTCAGGGTTAGGGTTAGGCCCTGTTAGGGTTAGGCCCTGTTCAGGGTTAGGGTTAGGCCCTGTTTAGGGTTGGGCCCTGTTCAGGGTTCGGGTTAAGTCCTGTTCAGGGTCAGGGTTAGGCCCTGTTCAGGGTTAGGGTTAGGCCCTGTTAAGGGTTAGGCCCTGTTCAGGGTTAGGGTTAGGCCCTGTTTAGGGTTAGGTCCTGTTCAGGGTTAGGGTTAGGCCTTGTTCAGGGTTGGGCCCTGTTCAATGTTAGGCCCTGTTCAGGGTTAGGGTTAGGCCCTGTTCAGGGTCAGGGTTGGGCCCTGTTCAGGGTCAGGGTTAGGCCCTGTTCAGGGTTAGGGTTGGGCCCTGTTCAGGGTTAGGCCCTGTTCAGGGTTAGGGTTGGGCCCTGTTTAGGGTTAGGGTTAGACCCTGTTTAGGGTTGGGCCCTGTTCAGGGTTAGGGTTGGGCCCTGTTCAGGTTTAGGGTTGGGCCCTCTTCAGGGTGAGAGTAAGGCCCTGTTCAGGGTCAGGGTTAGGCCCTTTTCAGGGTCAGGGTTAGGCCCATTTCAGGGTCAGTGTTTAGGGTTGGGCCCTGTTCAGGGTTAGGGTTGGGCCGGGGTTAGGGTTAGGCCTGTGACGAGGCTTCCTGCAGGTGTTCGTATGGTGGTACCTGCTCAGACTGCTCAGACGGTGAACGCATCTGGTTTCACCTGGACTTTGTCCATGGCAACCTGCCATCAGCTCATTAGGCTGACGAGTAGTCACATGACTGTGTTGAACATGGACGTCTTGTTCAGGGTTAGGGTTAGGCCCTGTTCAGGGTTAGGGTTGGGCCCTGTTCAGGGTTAGGGTTGGGCCCTGTTTAGGGTCAGGGTTAGGCCCTGTTCAGGGGGTTAGGCCCTGTTCAGGGTTAGGCCCTTTTCAGGGTTAGGGTTAGGCCCTGTTCAGGGTTAGGGTTAGGCCCTGTTCAGGGTTAGGGTTGGGCCCTGTTCAGGGTTAGGGTTGGGCCCTGTTCAGGGTTAGGGTTAGGGTTAGGCCCTGTTCAGGGTTAGGGTTGGGCCCTGTTCAGGGTCAGGGTTGGGCCCTGGTCAGGGTTAGGCCTTGTTCAGGGTTAGGGTTGGGCCCTGTTCAGGGTTAGGGTTGGGCCCTGTTTAGGGTCAGGGTTAGGCCCTGTTCAGGGTTAGGCCCTGTTCAGGGTTAGGCCCTTTTCAGGGTTAGGGTTAGGCCCTGTTCAGGGTTAGGGTTAGGCCCTGTTCAGGGTTAGGGTTGGGCCCTTCAGGGTTGGTTGGGCCCTGTTCAGGGTCAGGGTTAGGCCCTGTTCAGGGTCAGGGTTAGGCCCTGTTTGGGGTTGGCCCCTGTTCAGGGTTCGGGTTAGGTCCTGTTCAGGGTCAGGGTTAGGCCCTGTTCTGTTCAGGGTTCGGGTTAAGTCCTGTTCAGGGTCAGGGTTAGGCCCTGTTCAGGGTTAGGGTTAGGCCCTGTTTAGGGTTAGGCCCTGTTCAGGGTTAGGGTTAGGCCCTGTTTAAGGTTGGGCCCTTTTCAGGGTTAGGGTTAGGCCCTGTTTAGGGTTAGGCCCTGTTCAGGGTTAGGGTTAGGCCCTGTTTAGGGTTGGGCCCTGTTCAGGGTTCGGGTTAAGTCCTGTTCAGGGTCAGGGTTAGGCCCTGTTCAGGGTTAGGGTTAGGCCCTGTTAAGGGTTAGGCCCTGTTCAGGGTTAGGGTTAGGCCCTGTTTAGGGTTAGGTCCTGTTCAGGGTTAGGGTTAGGCCTTGTTCAGGGTTGGGCCCTGTTCAATGTTAGGCCCTGTTCAGGGTTAGGGTTAGGCCCTGTTCAGGGTCAGGGTTGGGCCCTGTTCAGGGTCAGGGTTAGGCCCTGTTCAGGGTTAGGGTTGGGCCTTGTTCAGGGTTAGGGTTAGGCCCTGTTCAGGGTTAGGGTTGGGCCCTGTTTAGGGTTAGGGTTAGACCCTGTTTAGGGTTGGGCCCTGTTCAGGGTTAGGGTTGGGCCCTGTTCAGGTTTAGGGTTGGGCCCTCTTCAGGGTGAGAGTAAGGCCCTGTTCAGGGTCAGGGTTAGGCCCTGTTCAGGGTCAGGGTTAGGCCCATTTCAGGGTCAGTGTTTAGGGTTGGGCCCTGTTCAGGGTTAGGGTTGGGCCGGGGTTAGGGTTAGGCCCTGTTCAGGGTTGGGTCCTGTTTAGGGTCAGGGTTAGGCCCTGTTCAAGGTTAGGGTTAGGCCCTGTTTAGGGTTAGGCCCTTTTCAGGGTTAGGGTTGGGCCCTGTTCAGGATTAGGGTTGGGCCCTGTTTAGGGTCAGGGTTAGGCCCTGTTCAGGGTTAGGCCCTTTTCAGGGTTAGGGTTAGGCCCTGTTCAGGGTTAGGATTAGGCCCTGTTCAGGGTTAGGGTTGGGCCCTGTTCAGGGTTAGGGTTGGGCCCTGTTCAGGGTCAGGGTTAGGCCCTGTTCAGGGTTAGGGTTGGGCCCTGTTCAGGGTCAGGGTTGGGCCCTGTTCAGGGTCAGGGTTAGGCCCTGTTCAGGGTCAGGGTTAGGCCCTGTTTGGGGTTGGCCCCTGTTCAGGGTTCGGGTTAAGTCCTGTTCAGGGTCAGGGTTAGGCCCTGTTCAGGGTTTAGGGTTAGGCCCTGTTTAGGGTTAGGCCCTGTTCAGGGTTAGGGTTAGGCCCTGTTTAAAGTTGGGCCCTTTTCAGGGTTAGGGTTAGGCCCTGTTTAGGGTTGGGCCCTGTTCAGGGTTCGGGTTAAGTCCTGTTCAGGGTCAGGGTTAGGCCCTGTTCAGGGTTAGGGTTAGGCCCTGTTAAGGGTTAGGCCCTGTTCAGGGTTAGGGTTAGGCCCTGTTTAGGGTTAGGTCCTGTTCAGGGTTAGGGTTAGGCCTTGTTCAGGGTTGGGCCCTGTTCAATGTTAGGCCCTGTTCAGGGTTAGGGTTAGGCCCTGTTCAGGGTCAGGGTTGGGCCCTGTTCAGGGTCAGGGTTAGGCCCTGTTCAGGGTTAGGGTTGGGCCCTGTTAGGTCAGGGTTAGGCCCTGTTCAGGGTTAGGGTTGGGCCCTGTTTAGGGTTAGGGTTAGACCATGTTTAGGGTTGGGCCCTGTTCAGGGTTAGGGTTGGGACCCTGTTCAGGTTTAGGGTTGGGCCCTCTTCAGGGTGAGAGTTAGGCCCTGTTCAGGGTCAGGGTTAGGCCCATTTCAGGGTCAGTGTTTAGGGTTGGGCCCTGTTCAGGGTTAGGGTTGGGCCGGGGTTAGGGTTAGGCCCTGTTCAGGGTTGGGTCCTGTTTAGGGTCAGGGTTAGGCCCTGTTCAAGGTTAGGGTTAGGCCCTGTTTAGGGTTAGGCCCTTTTCAGGGTTAGGGTCGGGCCCTGTTCAGGGTTAGGGTTGGGCCCTGTTCAGGGTCAGGGTGAAGCACTGTTTAGGATTAGGCCCTGTTTGGGGTTGGCTCCTGTTCAGGGTTAGGGTTAAGCCCTGTTCAGGGTCAGGGTTAGGCCCTGTTCATGGATAGGGTTAGGCCCTGTTCAGGGATAGGGTTAGGCTCTGTTCAGTGTTAGGCCCCGTTCAGGGTTAGGGTTAGGCCCTGTTTAGAGTTAGGCCCTGTTCAGGGTTAGGGTTAAGCCCTGTTCAGGGTCAGGGTTGGGCCCTGTTCAGGGTCAGGGTTGGGCCCTGTTCAGGGTTAGGCCCTGTTCAGGGTTAGGCCCTGTTCAGGGTTAGGGTTGGGGCCTGTTCAAGGTTAGGGTTAGACCCTGTTTAGGGTTGGGCCCTGTTCAGGGTCAGGGTTAGGCCCTGTTTAGGGTTAGGCCCTTTTCAGGGTTAGGGTCGGGCCCTGTTCAGGGTTAGGGTCCGGCCCTGTTCAGGGTCAGGGTAAAGCACTGTTTAGGGTTAGGCCCTGTTTGGGGTTGGCCCCTGTTCAGGGTTAGGGTTAAGCCCTGTTCAGGGTCAGGGTTAGGGTTAAGCCCTGTTCAGGGTCAGGGTTAGGCCCTGTTCAGGGTTAGGCCCTGTTCAGGGTTAGGGTTGGGCCCTGTTCAAGGTTAGGGTTAGACCCTGTTTAGGGTTAGGCCCTGTTCAGGGTCAGGGTTAGGCCCTGTTCAGGGTCAGGGTTAGGCCCTGTTCAGGGTTAGGCCCTGTTCAGGCTTAGGGTTGGGCCCTGTTCAAGGTTAGGGTTAGACCCTGTTTAGGGTTGGGCCCTGTTCAGGGTCAGGGTTAGGCCCTGTTCAGGGTCAGGGTTAGGCCCATTTCAGGGTCAGTGTTTAGGGTTGGGCCCTGTTCAGGGTTAGGGTTGGGCCGGGGTTAGGGTTAGGCCCTGTTCAGAGTGGGGCCCTGTTTAGGGTCAGGGTTAGGCCCTGTTCAAGGTTAGGGTTAGGCCCTGTTCAGAGTCAGGGTTAGGCCCTGTTTAGGGTTAGGCCCTTTTCAGGGTTAGGGTCGGGCCCTGTTTAGGGTTGGGCCCTGTTCAGGGTTAGGGTTAGGTCCTGTTCAGGGTCAGGGTTAGGCCCTGTTCAGAGTCATGGTTAGGCCCTTTTCAGGGTTAGGGTTAGGCCCTGTTCAGGGTTAGGGTTAGGCCCTGTTCAGGGTTAGGGTTAGGCCCTGTTCAGGGTCAGGGTTAGGCCCTGTTCAGGGTTAGGGTTGGGCCCTGTTCAGAGTCAGGGTTAGGCCCTGTTCAGGGTTAGGGTTAGGCCCTGTTTAAGGTTGGGCCCTTTTCAGGGTTAGGGTTAGGCCCTGTTCAGGGTCAGGGTTAGGCCTTGTTTAGGGTTAGGCCCTGTTCAGGGTTAGGGTTAGGCCCTGTTTAGAGTTGGGCCCTGTTCAGGGTTCGGGTAAAGTCCTGTTCAGGGTCAGGGTTAGGTCCTGTTCAGGGTTAGGCTTAGGCCTTGTTCAGGGTTAGGCCCTGTTCAATGTTAGGCCCTTTTCAGGGTTAGGGTTAGGCCCTGTTCAGGGTCAGGGTTGGGCCCTGTTCAGGGTTAGGCCCTGTTCAGGGTTAGGGTTGGGCCCTGGTTAGGGTTAGACCCTGTTTAGGGCTGGGCCCTGTTCAGGGTTAGGGTTGGGCCCTGTTCAGGTTTAGGGTTGGGCCCTCTTCAGTGTGAGTTAGGCCCTGTTCAGGGTCAGGGTTAGGCCCTGTTCAGGGTCAGGGTTAGGCCCATTTCAGGGTCGGTGTTTAGGGTTGGGCCCTGTTCAGGGTTAGGGTTGGGCCGGGGTTAGGGTTAGGCCCTCTTCAGGGTTGGGTCCTGTTTAGGGTCAGGGTTTGGCCCTGTTCAAGTTTAGGGTTAGGCCCTGTTTAGGGTTAGGCCCTTTTCAGGGTTAGGGTCGGGCCCTGTTCAGGGTCAGGGTGAAGCACTGTTTAGGGTTAGGCCCTGTTCAGGGTTAGGGTCGGGCCCTGTTCAGGGTTAGGGTTAGGGTTAGAGCCCCTGTTTCAGGGTTAGGGCCCTGTTCAGGGTCGGGTTAGGTCCTGTTCAGGGTCAGGTTAGGGCCTGTCAGGGTTAGGTTAGGCCTTGTTCAGGGTCAATGTTAGGCAGGGTTAGGGTTAGGCCCTGTTCAGGGTCAGGGTTGGGCCCTGTTCAGGGTTAGGCCCTGTTCAGGGTTAGGGTTGGGCCCTGGTTAGGGTTAGGGTTACCCTGTTTAGGGCTGGGCCCTGTTCAGGGTTAGGGTTGGGCCCTGTTCAGGTTTAGGGTTGGGCCCTCTTCAGTGTGAGTTAGGGCCCTGTTCAGGGTTACAGGGTTTAGGCCCTTTCAGGGTCGGTTAGGGCCCTGTTCAGGGTTAGGGTTGGGCCGGGGTTAGGGTTAGGCCCTCTTCAGGGTTGGGTCCTGTTTAGGGTCAGGGTTTGGCCCTGTTCAAGTTTAGGGTTAGGCCCTGTTTAGGGTTAGGCCCTTTTCAGGGTTAGGGTCGGGCCCTGTTCAGGGTCAGGGTGAAGCACTGTTTAGGGTTAGGCCCTGTTCAGGGTTAGGGTCGGGCCCTGTTCAGGGTTAGGGTTGGGCCCTGTTCAGGGTCAGGGTGAAGCACTGTTTAGGGTTAGGCCCTGTTTGGGGTTGGCTCCTGTTCAGGGTTAGGGTTAAGCCCTGTTCAGGGTCAGGGTTAGGCCCTGTTCAGGGTCAGGGTTAGGCCCTGTTCAGGGATAGGGTTAGGCCCTGTTCAGTGTTAGGCCCCGTTCAGGGTTAGGGTTAGGCCCTGTTTAGAGTTAGGCCCTGTTCAGGGTTAGGGTTAAGCCCTGTTCAGGGTCAGGTTGGGCCCTGTTCAGGGTCAGGGTTAGGCCCTGTTCAGGGTTAGGCCCTGTTCAGGGTTAGGGTTGGGCCCTGTTCAAGGTTAGGGTTAGACCCTCTTTAGGGTTGGGCCCTGTTCAGGGTCAGGGTTAGGCCCTGTTTAGGGTTAGGCCCTTTTCAGGGTTAGGGTCGGGCCCTTTTCAGGGTCAGGGTGAAGCACTGTTTAGGGTTAGGCCCTGTTCAGGGTTAGGGTCGGGCCCTGTTCAGGGTCAGGGTGAAGCACTGTTTAGGGTTAGGCCCTGTTTGGGTTGGCCCTTTTCAGGGTTAGGGTCGGGCCCTGTTCAGGGTCAGGGTGAAGCACTGTTTAGGGTTAGGCCCTGTTTGGGGTTGGCCCTTTTCAAGGTTAGGGTCGGGCCCTGTTCAGGGTCAGGGTGAAGCACTGTTTAGGGTTAGGCCCTTTTTGGGGTTGGCCCCTGTTCAGGGTTAGGGTTAAGCCCTGTTCAGGGTCAGGGTTAGGCCCTGTTCAGGGTTAGGGTTAAGCCGTGTTCAGGGTCAGGGTTGGGCCCTGTTCAGGGTCAGGGTTAGGCCCTGTTCAGGGTTAGGCCCTGTTCAGGGTCAGGGTTGGGCCCTTTTTAGGGTCAGGGTTAGGCCCATTTCAGGGTCAGTGTTTAGGGTTGGGCCCTGTTCAGGGTTAGGTTTGGGCCGGGGTTAGGGGTTAGGCCCTGTTCAGGTTGGTCCTGTTTAGGGTCAGGGTTTAGGCCTGTTCAAGGTTAGGGTTAGGCCCTGTTAGGGTTAGGCCCTTTCAGGGTTAGGGTTGGGCCCTGTTCAGGATTAGGGTTGGGCCCTGTTTAGGGTCAGGGTTAGGCCCTGTTCAGGGTTAGGCCCTTTTCAGGGTTAGGGTTAGGCCCTGTTCAGGGTTAGGATTAGGCCCGTTCAGGGTTAGTTGGGCCCTTTCAGGGTTTTGGGCCCTGTTCAGGGTAGGGTTAGGGCCCTGTTCAGGGTTAGGGTTGGGCCCTGTTCAGGGTCAGGGTTGGCCCTGTTCAGGGTCAGGGTTTAGGCCCTGTTTAGGGTCAGGGTTAGGCCTGTTTGGGTTGGCCCTGTTCAGGGTTAAGTCTGTCAGGGTCAGGGTAGGCCCTGTTCAGGGTTAGGGGCCTGTTTAGGGTTAGGCCTGTTCAGGTTAGGGTTTAGGCCCCTTTTAAAGTTGGGCCTTTTCAGGGTTAGGGTTAGGCCCTGTTAGGGTTGGGCCCGTTCAGGGTTCGGGTTAAGTCCTGTTTCAGGGTCAGGGTTAGCCCTGTTCAGGGTTAGGGTTAGGCCCTGTAGGGTTAGGCCCTGTTTAGGGTTAGGGGTTGGGACTTGTTCAGGGTTGGGCCCTGTTCAATGTTAGGGTTAGGGTTTGGGCCCTGTTCAGGGTCAGGGTTAGGCCCTGTTCAGGGTTAGGGTTGGGCCCTGTTTCGGTTAGTGTTGTGGTGGCCCTGTTCAGGGTTAGGGTTAGGGGCCTGTTCAGGGTTTGGGGTTGGCCTCTTCAGGGTGGAGTTTAGGCCCTGTTCAGGGTCAGGGTTAGGCCCTGTCAGGGTTTAGCCTGTTCAGTTTAGCCCTTTCAGGGTTAGGGTTGGGGGGTTAGTTAGAGGGTTGGGCCCTGTTCAGGTAGGTGTAAGCCCTTTTCAGGGTAGGGTCGGGCCCTGTTCAGGGTTAGGGTTGGCCCTGTTCAGG
>JAGFBZ010002872.1:0-22437 GCA_018398805.1 Hirundichthys speculiger
CTGTGGACCAGCCTGGAGGTTCTGGTTCTGGTCCTGGTTTCTGGTCCTGATCTGTGGACCAGCCTGGAGGTTCTGGTTCTGGTTCTGGTTCTGGTTCTGGTTCTGGTTCTGGCCCTCATCTGTGGACCAGCCTGGAGGTTCTGGTTCTGGTTCTGGTTCTGGTTCTGGTCCTCATCTGTGGACCAGCCTGGAGGTTCTGGTTCTGGTTCTGGTCCTCATCTGTGGACCAGCCTGGAGGTTCTGGTTCTGGTTCTGGTTCTGGTCTGTGGACCAGCCTGGAGGTTCTGGTTCTGGTTCTGGTTCTGGTCCTCATCTGTGGACCAGCCTGGAGGTTCTGGTTCTGGTCCTGGTTCTGGCCCTCATCTGTGGACCAGCCTGGAGGTTCTGGTTCTGGTTCTGGTTCTGGTTCTGGTCCCTCATCTGTGGACCAGCCTGGAGGTTCTGGTTCTGGTTGGTTCTGGTCCTGATCTGTGGACCAGCCTGGAGGTTCTGGTTCTGGTTCTGGTCCTCATCTGTGGACCAGCCTGGAGGTTCTGGTTCTGGTTCTGGTCCTCATCTGTGGACCAGCCTGGAGGTTCTGGTTCTGGTTCTGGTCCCTCATCTGTGGACCAGCCTGGAGGTTCTGGTTCTGGTTCTGGTTCTGGTCCTCATCTGTGGACCAGCCTGGAGGTTCTGGTTCTGGTTCATCTGTGGACCAGCCTGGAGGTTCTGGTTCTGGTTCTGGTTCTGGTCCTCATCTGTGGACCAGCCTGGAGGTTCTGGTTCTGGTTCTGGTTCTGGCCCTCATCTGTGGACCAGCCTGGAGGTTCTGGTTCTGGTTCTGGTTCTGGTTCTGGTTCCTGTTCTGGACCAGCTGGAGGTTCTGGTTCTGGTTCTGGTCCTCATCTGTGGACCAGCCTGGAGGTTCTGGTTCTGGTTTCTGGTTCTGGTCCTCATCTGTGGACCAGCCTGGAGGTTCTGGTTCTGGTTCTGGTCCTGGATCTGTGGACCAGCCTGGAGGGGTTCTGGTTCTGGTTGTTCTGGTCTGGTTCTGGTTCCTCATCTGTGGACCAGCCTGGAGGTTCTGGTTCCTGGTTCTGGCCCTCATCTGTGGACCAGCCTGGAGGTTCTGGTTCTGGTTCTGGTTCTGGTTCCCTCATCTGTGGACCAGCCTGGGAGGTTCTGGTTCTGGTTCTGGTTCTGGTCCTCATCTGTGGACCAGCCTGGAGGTTCTGGTTCTGGTTCTGGTTCTGGTCCCTCATCTGTGGACCAGCCTGGAGGTTCTGGTTCTGGTTCTGGTCCTCATCTGTGGACCAGCCTGGAGGTTCTGGTTCTGGTTCTGGTTCTGGCCCTCATCTGTGGACCAGCCTGGAGGTTCTGGTTCTGGTTCTGGTCTGGTTCTGGTCCTCATCTGTGGACCAGCCTGGAGGTTCTGGTTCTGGTTCTGGTTCTGGTTCTGGTCCTCATCTGTGGACCAGCCTGGAGGTTCTGGTTCTGGTTCTGGTCCTGATCTGTGGACCAGCCTGGAGGTTCTGGTTCTGGTTCTGGTTCTGGTTCTGGTCCTCATCTGTGGACCAGCCTGGAGGTTCTGGTTCTGGTTCTGGTTCTGGTTCTGGTTCATCTGTGGACCAGCCTGGAGGTTCTGGTTCTGGTTCTGGTCCCTCATCTGTGGACCAGCCTGGAGGTTCTGGTTCTGGTTCTGGTTCTGGTCCTCATCTGTGGACCAGCCTGGAGGTTCTGGTTCTGGTTCTGGTTCCTGATCTGTGGACCAGCCTGGAGGTTCTGGTTCTGGTCCTGGTTCTGGTCCTCATCTGTGGACCAGCTGGAGGTTCTGGTTCTCTGGTTCTGGTCTGTGGTCCAGCCTGGAGGGGTTCTGGTTCTGGTTCTGGTTCTGGTTCTGGCCCTCATCTGTGGACCAGCCTGGAGGTTCTGGTTCTGGTTCTGGTCCTCATCTGTGGACCAGCCTGGAGGTTCTGGTTCTGGTTCTGGTCTGGTTCTGGTTCTGGCCCTCATCTGTGGACCAGCCTGGAGGTTCTGGTTCTGGTCCTGGTTCTGGTCCTCATCTGTGGACCAGCCTGGAGGTTCTGGTTCTGGTTCTGGTTCTGGTTCTGGTTCTGGTCCTCATCTGTGGACCAGCCTGGAGGTTCTGGTTCTGGTTCTGGTTCTGGTCCTCATCTGTGGACCAGCCTGGAGGTTCTGGTTCTGGTTCTGGTCCTGATCTGTGGACCAGCCTGGAGGTTCTGGTTCTGGTTCTGGTTCTGGTTCTCATCTGTGGACCAGCCTGGAGGTTCTGGTTCTGGTTCTGGCTGGTTCATCTGTGGACCAGCCTGGAGGTTTGGTTCTGGTTCTGGTTCTTATCTGTGGATCAGCCTGGAGGTTCTGGTTCTGGTCCTGGTTCTGGTTCTGATCTGTGGACCAGCCTGGAGGTTCTGGTTCTGGTCCTGGTTCTGGCCCTCATCTGTGGACCAGCCTGGAGTTTCTGGTTCTGGTTCTGGTTCTGGTCCTCATCTGTGGACCAGCCTGGAGGTTCTGGTTCTGGGTCCTGGTTCTAGTTCTGGCCCTCATCGTGGACCAGCCTGGAGGTTCTGGTTCTGGTTCTGGTCCTCATCTGTGGACCAGCCTGGAGGTTCTGGTTCTGGTTCCTGGTTCTGGCCCTCATCTGTGGACCAGCCTGGAGGTTCTGGTTCTGGTTCTGGTCCTCATCTGTGGACCAGCCTGGAGGTTCTGGTTCTGGTCCTGGTTCTGGTCCTCATCTGTGGACCAGCCTGGAGGTTCTGGTTCTGGTTCTGGTCCTGGTCCTCATCTGTGGACCAGCCTGGAGGTTCTGGTTCTGGTTCTGGTCCTCATCTGTGGACCAGCCTGGAGGTTCTGGTTCTGGTTCTGGTTCTCATCTGTGGACCAGCCTGGAGGTTCTGGTTCTGGTTCTGGTTCTTATCTGTGGACCAGCCTGGAGGTTCTTGGTTCTGGTCCTCATCTGTGGACCAGCCTGGAGGTTCTGGTTCTGGTTCTGGTCTGGTATCTGTGGACCAGCCTGGAGGTTCTGGTTCTGGTTCTGGTTCTGGTCCTCATCTGTGGACCAGCCTGGAGGTTCTGGTTCTGGTTCTGGTTCTGGTCCTGGTCCATCTGTGGATCAGCCTGGAGGTTCTGGTCCTGGTTCTGGTTCTCATCTGTGGACCAGCCTGGAGGTTCTGGTTCTGGTCCTGGTTCTGGTTCTTATCTGTGGACCAGCCTGGAGGTTCTTGTTCTGGTTCTGGTTCTGGTCCTCATCTGTGGACCAGCCTGGAGGTTCTTGGTTCTGGTCCTGGTTCTGGTTCTCATCTGTGGACCAGCCTGGAGGTTCTGGTTCTGGTTCTGGTTCTGGTCCTCATCTGTGGACCAGCCTGGAGGTTCTGTTCTGGTCCTGGTTCTGGTTCTCATCTGTGGACCAGCCTGGAGGTTCTGGTTCTGGTTCTGGTTCTGGTTCTGGTCCTCATCTGTGGACCAGCCTGGAGGTTCTGGTTCTGGTCCTGGTTCTGGTTCTCATCTGTGGACCAGCCTGGAGGTTCTGGTTCTGGTTCTGGTCCTCATCTGTGGACCAGCCTGGAGGTTCTGGTTCTGGTTCTGGTTCTGGTCTCATCTGTGGACCAGCCTGGAGGTTCTGGTTCTGGTTCTGGTTCTGGTCTTATCTGTGGACCAGCCTGGAGGTTCTGGTTCTGGTTCTGGTCCTCATCTGTGGACCAGCCTGGAGGTTCTTGTTCTGGTTCTGGTTCTGGTCCTCATCTGTGGACCAGCCTGGAGGTTCTGGTTCTGGTTCTGGTCCTGGTTCTGGTTCTTATCTGTGGACCAGCCTGGAGGTTCTGGTTCTGGTTCTGGTCCTCATCTGTGGACCAGCCTGGAGGTTCTGGTTCTGGTCCTGGTTCTGGTTCTGGTCCTGGTTCTGGTCCTCATCTGTGGACCAGCCTGGAGGTTCTTGTTCTGGTCCTGGTTCTGGTTCTGGTCCTGGTTCTGGTCCTCATCTGTGGACCAGCCTGGAGGTTCTTGGTTCTGGTTTGGTTTCTGGTCCTCATCTGTGGACCAGCCTGGAGTTTTGTTCTGGTTCTGGTTCTGGTCTCATCTGTGGACCAGCCTGGAGGTTCTGGTTCTGGTTCTGGTCCTCATCTGTGGACCAGCCTGGAGGTTCTGGTTCTGGTTCTGGTTCTGGTCCTCATCTGTGGACCAGCCTGGAGGTTCTGGTTCTGGTTCTGGTCCTCATCTGTGGACCAGCCTGGAGGTTCTGGTTCTGGTCCTGGTTCTGGTTCTGGTCCTGGTTCTGGCCCTCATCTGTGGACCAGCCTGTAGGAGAACATCAGAACCAAAGAGACTGTTTCACCTTTTTAACCTGCTTTTACCTGATTCTTTTACTCTTAGATCTTTTATTCTACTGTTCTTAATCTAATTGATTTTAATGATTTAATTCAAGTCTTGAATTTATTTTAAGTTTTTGCATTTTATTATCATTACATTTTTACATTTTATTTATAAATTCTAAACTTTCACATTTTCATATTTTTTACATGACATTTATTATTATTTTACCTGCTGTCTGTTTTGATCCTTTTTTATTTTTTAATAGTCTTTTAATCTTAGTGTTTAGCTCCAGTGTTTCATCATGGGGGGGGGGTTTCTCCCTCCACACTGGGAGGTGTGTCTGGTCTGCCTGCGGGGGCGTGGTCTTGGAGGTCCCCTGGGCCTGCGGGGGCGTGGTCTTGGAGGTCCCCTGGGCCTGCGGGGGCGTGGTCTTGGAGGTTCCTGGGGGGGGGGGGGGGGTTGTATAATGTGTAGAGTCTGACCTGAAAATGCTTGAAAGCAGAAATGTTTGAGAGGACTGGTGATGCAGGTCTCTCTCTACTGCCCTCTGTTGTCTGAGGATGAACCCCTCCAGATCCCAGTGTGAGTCCAGACTGGAAACACTGGTCCTGAGTGTGATCCGGAGCAGCGGTGGTGCAGCCGCTGGACCGAGCGGCTGCTGCGGTGGTTGATTTATTCATGTCAGTCACAGAGGGCCGAGTCTCTGGACACGACAGGAGCATCATTCATGGTGTTGGTGGACGGCTGGGTAAACTCATCACACATATACACCGTTATCTTGTTGGCAGCAGCGCCGGCAGGTTCCACAAACACGCTGCTTTACTTCTTCATTCTGGGTTACTCACATTTAAAAAAAATCTTCCAATGGATGTTTATTAAAGTATTTTCATACTTTATATCCTGGACAACCAACCGCTGAGATGTGCTCATCACAACCACACAGGTACTTCCAGAAATATTTGGACAATGACACGTGCATTTCTATTTGTTTTCCAACTAAACCAATCATAATATGGATTTTTAGCATGAATTTAAGGGATTTAAAAAAATGGCTTAAGTACCTTAATTAACAGAGGCTCAAAAGTATTTGGACAGTTGACTGAAAAGAGCTGAAGTGATCAGGTATGATCCATTAATCCATAACAGAGATTTAAAAAAACCCAAGATGTGGCCAAATGAACACAACATTGTTTAAAGAAAGAAAGAAAGAAGATCTCAGGTGAGCATGAACAACATGAATGGAACCTAACCTAACACTGAACCTAACCCCAACCGTGAACAGACAAGAAGGTGAAGACAAAAAACCTCCAGAGAAGACCTGAAGGAGTTAAACCGGTGCTTGGATCTGTGGGATGTCCAACTAAAAACTTAATTTTGTTATCTATATGTCAGCAAATGTGTATTTTTGAATATGGAGCTGATTCCAAACATTAAAATATTGCCAATAATCAGATGAATTGCTCTACCTCTCATCTTATCTGTATTTGTTGTTTAAATGTTGATAAAGACACTGAGAAATATTCCAGGCAGGTCAAACTTACTTTAGTTTACCTTTAGTTGCATCTTAAAACATTTTTCGTGCTCCACATTCAGACCTGCATGTGCGCCTTCTGGCTAAATTCATATTCACAATATTAATTTATAATAATAAATATCATTTTCAGGAAACAAAATTAGTATCCTTGCTTTGTCAGTTATATCCAAGTTTATTTTAGTTAACTTAGACATCTGAAATCTACCGAAACCTTAAACAAACAGTCTCAGTGACCTTAAAAGCTGGATTAAGATCAACTTTCTGAAATTTAATGAAAATCAGGTTTTTTTTCTTCCACTGTGGGAGTTTTTTTTACCTGCCATTATCTTTGATTAGGATTTAATATTATAATTTTAGTTAATGATATTTGCTCGGGGGGTCATGATCTGGGTCTCTGTAAAGACCTGGAGTCAACTGACATGGTAAGAGACGGTATACAAATAAAATTTAATTGAATTGTGTGTGATTTTTGGCACCTTTTTTAAAGTGAAAAATCTCTTAAAAACTCTTAAAACAGATCAGAACAGTCAGATTGATTTTGTTTTCCCTCCAACAGTGGTTACCAAGGTAAAGCCTTAGTTTCATGCTTCAATTGGCCGATTTTACCGTTGCAATGCAAAGCATCTTTAACTGAGGCAAAAAAAGTGACCATCTACAGAACCTTGTGAAATTATTCACTCCCCTTGAACTTTTGCTACATTTCAGGCTTCAAACATAAAGATACAAAATTTAGGACTGGGCAATGATTAAAATTTTTAATTGTGATTAATCGATTTATTTCCCTGATTAATCACGATTAATCGCATTGTATACGCAAAATCAAATAATGAATTCAAAAGTAGTGTAAGATGCACTTTTATTTAAATGTTCTGCTGCCATATGAACTAAAGTGCTATAACATTTGTTGTTCAAACATCAGCACTTGTCAGTAACACATATTTAGTGTAAATCTCGTCTTAAAAAAATGTCAAATAAAATAAAGCTTTTTGCCACTGCCAGGGCATTAATATCATCCTGTTTTTATAAAAAAATAAAAAAAAAGTTTACAAACAAAATCCAACAAAATGATTGTGTCTCAGCACAATCAGAACATTAAAACAGGTAATTTCTGAGGTAACAGCAGAAACTTTTAACAGGGAGTTCAACTTGTCAGTTACAAATAACCTTGTTTCTGTTGAATCCTCCGTCTGGAGAACTTTAAAGGAGCAAAAAGCGAAATCATTTCACCGCTAGGTTTGCTGTTGAGCACTGCCTGTAGACCAAAACAAAGTGTGCCATTAGCCACACCTCCCTCTGCCTCTGCTCGCCACCAACCCCCCCCCCCCCCCCCCCCCCCCCCCCCCCCCACCCCCCACTCTACACCCCCCTCGCTCCCCCGCTCTCTTCGAAGATCTACCTACACCGAGCAAAACATCACCATGGCGAGTAACAAAAAAGTCATTTATAACATTATAATGTTTATACTGGTTTGTCCGTAAATTAATCTTTATATCACTAATTTAGTGAGTCACCATTAGCATCAAACGTTATCTATTCGCCGCTAATTGCGTTAGCAGACAGTTCAACGTTAGTAACAATATGACGGCAGTGAATAGCTTTCCTGCAAATACAATCTACCGGTAAATTAGCCGCTAATAGCTGAAAAGTAATTTTGTGGATATCGTAATAGTTGCTAAAACTGTCTAAATAAAATAAAAAAGGCAATGGTTGTAGTAGTTTTGTCCGTTTCTATTTATTTATGCCTATAACTTATTTATTTACCTTCCAACATTTGCTAAAACTAGCGTTACATTGAAAATATGACCAGATATGTAGCCCCTTTAGCTCTCGTAGCTCCCTCCACCTCGGAAACGCCAGGCCAATGTTAATTCTGGTTTTATCTCTTTCTTTATCGGACAATTTCTTTGCCAATGACCGTTTTTTTTTTGTCTGCTCCTGCTCGTCTTCATTGGAAGGTTTTGTTCCGCTGTCTGCCATTTCAGTTCGAAAATGCTGCCGCCGTCACTACTCACTGGCTGTCGCGTTTTATAGAGAGGGAGGGGGGAGGAGGGAGGAGGCGAAGTTTCACATGAACGCACATGAACGCGCGGCCGGACCGGCTTGTAAACTTGAGGCTGGAGATCAACACAGAGAGCGGGTGTGTGACGTCATCCTATACTCCAGATGAAATTACACCTCTCGTTCTCCATGTAGCGATTTTTTAATTCCTTCAGTCTTAAATAATGGATTTCCACTTATTGCTCCTTTAAAATGAAAATGTCCATGTTAAAGTTCAGTAACTTTACCAATCCGTGTATCATTCATAGCCCTTTTTTAGGGGTGCTAAATTGAAATTCAGCACCCCAAAAACCTGGAGTAAGAAAATAAAATTTTAGTTTGCATTTGACAGGCTTAGATAATGTCCAAAACTTAATCCATAGTTTGTGGTTTAAGTTTATATTTTAAGAATGAAAATGACCCCACCTAATGGTATCGTCCTCTTCTCACTAACGTTACTTCTCCTCTTCGTTGACCGTTTACCAGTTAACGCGTTAGCTTAGTTTCATTTCAAATTTCATTGAAATTTTCAAAGATTTGCATGTTTTCCAGTCAGTTTTTTCCCCAAAAGATTATGCTCTTCTCTCATAAATGTCATGATTATCCAAAATTATTTTTCAATAAACATTTTTTGGTTTTGTGTGAAAAAAGATGGGGTTGTGGGTTGTGATGGGGCTCATTGGGTGCTCAGCACCCCTAAAGCTCTGACCCTAGAATCACCCCTGCATGGAGGAATGATGCGAACGTTTTGTTGCAGTCCAGAATTTTCTTTTCAGACAATTGTTAATATTGCTACCTGAGTTGCTACCTGAACTGTAAAGTTCACAGATTTTTACCGTTCTCCATGTCTGTTTTAGCTTTACTGCATGGTTTTCCGTCAATTCTCTTTCGGTTCTGCAGCAGCTAGTAACAGACTTTTCAAAACAAAAGCATGCGTTAACGCGGGATAAAATAAATGTCGGCGTTAATAAATTAATGCTAAATTATCATAAATTAATGATAATGCCTTAACTTGCCCATTATAAAATTATAATTTTTTTGTCAAGAATCAACAAGTGGGACACAATTGTGAAATGAAACGAAATTTACTGGATATTTTAAACTTTTTTAACAAATAAATGATGACGCTGCCTGGACTGAACACGTGTTCATATCACGGCAACATTCACTTCTTCTTCAATGCGACACCCAAACATCCTGTCATCTTTCTTCCCAACAAAAATCAGAGCGGTTTAAAGTTCCAACATGAATGTGACATCTTTCAAACTGACTTGTTGGAAATGATGGAAATAAGAGTCAATCTCAGCATCTACTGCTTCTTTATTTCCCTCATATTAGAAGGTAGTTCCACTTTTTATTTTTATTTCAGCTGTTCCTGGAATTCATCATTCATCCTCATATTTGTTTGAATACATGTACAGTACTTTATACACTTTATATGCACGTGAAGGAATGAAGCCACTTTAACTCTATAATATTGGTTAAAAAAAGTCATCAATTTAAGAAAATAAAAAAACAGGCATGTTTCTGTGTAAGTTGTAAAATGAAGGTGAAATAAAAAAGAAATTATGTTTTTTTTCTGAATGTTTACAGTCCTCTGGTGGACACATTTAAAGTTCAAGTGATGTTACCGTCACCTCATTAACGTCTCCGTCAGAGACAATTCAACACATGAACGCAGAATAAAAACTGCTTTTGACAATATTCTAAAAACTTTATACAGGGATTATGCTTAAATTCTGTTATAATACACTTTCATTATAAATAACAGTAAATGAGTTACTTCAGCCTACTACAGCGATGCAGTCTGAAGTGCTTAACAGTTGTTTTAAAACTACAAGAGGATAAAATGATTAAAAAATGTTAAATCAACTGGAAAGTTGTGATCTCAGTGGTCCCTGAGTGCCAAGCACTTTAACTTAAAAAAAAAAAAAGCCGACTAATATCAGCAGAGAAATTCAGAATAAATGAAGAGGCAGTAGCGCCTCATCTCCAACCTTGAACCTTGTGAAGATAATTTAGATTAGGACCAACAAACGTCTTAATAGTGAGACGTAGGAGCAGGTCTGCAGATGATTTACAGATATTCATTAATAATGAAAAAAAAAATAAAGTATCAAGTACTCAAACACTGAACTCTGAGCCAATTTTTAGCTTCATTAAGTCAAAATATTTCCACTTAAAGGATCTACTAACAGGTTTGTGTTGTCTTGCATCATGTTGCACAAAGACAGAAGTCCTGCTGGTTCCCAGCTCGGGCCTCAAAGATGCTCTGTGTTTGTTAGAGTGTGTCGGCGTCGCCGCCGTCCACCAGCTGCTGCTTGTTTCCTGAACAACATCAGGGCGCCGTGCTGGGAAGCATCAGCATTCATCCAAACACTCAGCACTTGTGTCTGTGCACAGTCAGCTGCAGAGGAAACTGCTGCACACCGGATCAGTGGAGTCAGAGCCCGACCCAGCAGAATCCCAGCAGAACCGGACCGGCTGACGGGCTGCTGTCCCTGAAGAGCGTCTCCCTGATGGATGTTCATGTTTTTACGTCTAAACTGTGCAGCGGGGGGGACTGCGATGTCGGCGTCTGGTGGCCCCCCTGCTCTGAACACTACCAGTCTGTCAGAGTCCACTCCCCTCGGCTCAGCCGCCACACAGAGATGTGATTCTGCACTTCGCCTCTGTAGCACAACAGCTACCTTCTTTTCCTCATGCTGGACTCCAGGCGGCCAAGTTCTTCGTAGGACTGGTAGAAGACTTCCAGTTCACAGCAGCCCCAGGATCTCCAGACAACCAGGCACCACTCCATGTTTTCTCTCTGGAAGCCACAGACAACTGTATCTTTGGCCATGAGTTCTGCCTCCTGAAGGATCCTGAAAAAAAGAAAGAAAGAAAGAAAAGGGAGGACAGAGTGAGGGAGGAAGACATCCATCTGTGGAGGGAAGGAGTGCTAGGCCATGTGAGGATGGAGCTCAGGCTGCAGGAAGTTGTGACCTGTAATTGCTCCTCCTGGAAACTCGAAGGCAGTTCGAGGAAACGGCTCCTTCAGCAACCTCTGGGGACCGTGAATAAACTGTCAGTCCAGTTGGCTAGCATCTGTACGAGTGCTGGCTAACGCTTCAAATCCTGCACTTCTGCGCTGAAAAATGTTTACTCTTGCTCAGAAAAAATGTGAATGTAAATCATGATGCTGGGTCAAAGCAGTCTTCTTCAAACCCAGGCTGAGCTGCATCGTCTTCTTCTTCTTCTCTTAGTTCATGTGATAATGTACAGCTCCGTGACCGGACCTCAGCACACCCGTAACCAGTTCCTGGTGGAGTATTAAAGACGGCAAAGAACCGGAACAACATCTGCAGCTGCTGCGCTGCTCCACCACCTGTACAACTGATCACCTGTTCACCTGCTCGCCGGTGCCTCCAGACATGACTCAGCTCTTTATGGGTATACACAATGGCCATCACACTAAATACATTAAAGATACTAAACTGGTCAACTCTGACCAAGTCAACGGTAAGGCCTCAGATACTAAAATGGTCTCTGACCAGGTCAACGGTCAGGCCACAGATACTAAACTGGTCTCTGACCAGGTCAACGGTCAGGCCTCAGATACTAAACTGGTCTCTGACCAGGTCAACGGTCAGGCCTCAGATACTAAACTGGTCTCTGACCAGGCCTCAGATACTAAACTGGTGTCTGACCAGGTCAACGGTCAGGCTTCAGATACTAAACTGGTCTCTGGCCAGGTCAACGGTCAGGCCTCAGATACTAAACTGGTCTCTGACCCGGTCAACGGTCAGGCCACAGATACTAAACTGGTCTCTGACCAGGTCAACGGTCAGCCTCAGATACTAAACTGGTCTCTGACCAGGTCAACAGTAAGGCCTCAGATACTAAACTGGTCTCTGACCAGGTCAACGGTCAGGCCAGAGATACTAAACTGGTCTCTGACCAGGTCAACGGTCAGGCCACAGATACTAAACTGGTCTCTGACCAGGTCAACGGTCAGCCTCAGATACTAAAATGGTCTCTGACCAGGTCAACGGTCAGGCCACAGATACTAAACTGGTCTCTGACCAGGTCAACAGTAAGGCCATCAGATATTAAAATGGTCTCTGACCAGGTCAACGGTAAGGCCATCAGATACTAAAATGGTCTCTGACCAGGTCAACGGTCAGGCCTCAGATACTAAACTGGTCTTTGACCAGGTCAACGGTAAGGCCTCAGATACTAAACTGGTCCACTCTGACCTGGTAAACGGTCAGGCCTCAGATACTAAACTGGTCTCTGACCAGGTCAACGGTAAGGCCATCAGATACTAAAATGGTCTCTGACCAGGTCAACGGTCAGGCCTCAGATACTAAACTGGTCTCTGACCAGGTCAACAGTAAGGCCTCAGATACTAAACTGGTCCACTCTGACCTGGTAAACGGTCAGGCCTCAGATACTAAACTGGTCTCTGACCAGGTCAACGGTCAGGCCTCAGATACTAAACTGGTATCTGACCAGGTCAACGGTCAGGCCTCAGATACTAAACTGGTCTCTGACTCGGGCAACGGTAAGGCCTCAGATACTAAACTGGTCTCTGACTCGATCAACGGTCAGGCCTCAGATACTAAACTGGTGTCTGACCAGGTCAACGGTAAGGCCTCAGATACTAAACTGGTCCACTCTGACCTGGTAAACTGTCAGGCCTCAGATACTAAACTGGTCTCTGACCAGGTCAACGGTCAGCCTCAGATACTAAACTGGTCTCTGACCAGGTCAACGGTCAGGCCTCAGATACTAAACTGGTCTCTGACTCGGGCAACGGTAAGGCCTCAGATACTAAACTGGTCTCTGACTCGGTCAACGGTCAGGCCTCAGATACTAAACTGGTCTCTGACCAGGTCAACGGTCAGGCCTCAGATACTAAACTGGTCCACTCTGACCAGGTCAACGGTCAGGCCTCAGATACTAAACTGGTCTCTGACCAGGTCAACGGTCAGGCTTTAGATACTAAACTGGTCTCTCTGACCAGGTCAACGGTCAGGCCTCAGATACTGAACTGGTCTCTGACCCAGTCAACGGTCAGGCCTAAGATACTAAACTGGTCTCTCTGACCCGGTCAACGGTCAGGCCTCAGATACTAAACTGGTCTCTGACCCGGTCAACGGTCAGGCCTCAGATACTAAACTGGTCTCTGACCAGGTCAACGGTCAGGCCTCAGATACTAAACTGGTCTCTGACCCGGTCAACGGTCAGGCCTCAGATACTGAACTGGTCTCTGACCCAGTCAACGGTCAGGCCTCAGATACTAAACTGTTCTCTGACCCGGTCAACGGTCAGGCCTCAGATACTAAACTGGTCTCTGACCCAGTCAACGGTCAGGCCTCAGATACTAAACTGTTCTCTGACCCGGTCAATGGTCAGGCCTCAGATACTAAACTGTTCTCTGACCCGGTCAACGGTCAGGCCTCAGATACTAAACTGTTCTCTGACCCGGTCAATGGTCAGGCTGACCCGGTCAACGGTCAGGCCTCAGATACTGAACTGGTCTCTGACCCAGTCAACGGTCAGGCCTCAGATACTAAACTGTTCTCTGACCCGGTCAACGGTCAGGCCTCAGATACTAAACTGGTCTCTGACCCAGTCAACGGTCAGGCCTCAGATACTAAACTGTTCTCTCACCCGGTCAATGGTCAGGCCTCAGATACTAAACTGTTCTCTGACCCGGTCAACGGTCAGGCCTCAGATACTAAACTGGTCTCTGACCCGGTCAACGGTCAGGCCTCAGATACTAAACTGGTCTCTGACCAGGTCAACGGTCAGGCCTCAGATACTAAACTGGTCCACTCTGACCCAGTCAACGGTCAGGCCTCAGATACTAAACTGGTCTCTGACCCAGTCAACGGTAAGGCCTCAGATACTAAACTGGTCTCACTGACCTGGTCAACGGTCAGGCCTCAGATACTAAACTGGTCTCTGACCCGGTCAACGGTCAGGCCTCAGATACTAAACTGGTCTCTGACCCAGTCAACGGTAAGGCCTCAGATACTAAACTGGTCCACTCTGACCCGGTCAACGGTCAGGCCTCAGATACTAAACTGGTCCTGACCAGGTCAACGGTCAGGCCTCAGATACTAAACTGGTCTCTGACCCAGTCAACGGTCAGGCCTCAGATACTAAACTGGTCTCTGACCCAGTCAACGGTAAGGCCTCAGATACTAAACTGGTCCACTCTGACCCGGTCAACGGTCAGGCCTCAGATACTAAACTGGTCTCTGACCAGGTCAACAGTCAGGCCTCAGATACTAAACTGTTCTCTGACCCGGTCAACGGTCAAGCCTCAGATACTAAACTGGTCTCTGACCCAGTCAACGGTAAGGCCTCAGATACTAAACTGGTCCACTCTGACCCGGTCAACGGTCAGGCCTCAGATACTAAACTGGTCCACTCTCACCCGATCAATGGTCAGGCCTCAGATACTAAACTGGTCTCTGACTAGGTCAACGGTCAGGCCTCAGATACTAAACTGGTCTCTGACCCAGTCAACGGTCAGGCCTCAGATACTAAACTGGTCTCTGACCAGGTCAACGGTCAGGCCTCAGATACTAAACTGGTCTCTGACCCAGTCAACGGTAAGGCCTCAGATACTAAACTGGTCCACTCTGACCCGGTCAACGGTCAGGCCTCAGATACTAAACTGGTCCACTCCTACCCAGTCAACGGTAAGGCCTCAGATACTAAACTGGTCCACTCTGACCCGGTCAACGGTCAGGCCTCAGATACTAAACTGGTCTCTGACCAGGTCAATGGTAAGGCCTCAGAAACTGGTCTCTGACCAGATCAACGGTCAGGCCTCAGATACTAAGCTGGTCCACTCTGACCAGGTCAACGGTCAGGCCTCAGATACTAAACTGGTCTCTCTGACCAGGTCAATGGTCAGGACTCAATTACTAAACTGGTCCACTCTGACCCGGTCAAGGGTAAGGCCTCAGATACTAAACTGGTCTCTGACCAGGTTAACGGACAAGCCTCAGATACTAAACTGGTCTCTGACCCAGTCAACGGTCAGGCCTCAGATACTAAACTGGTCTCTGACCAGGTCAACGGTCAGGCCTCAGATACTAAACTGGTCTCTGACCAGGTCAACGGTAAGGCCTCAGATACTAAACTGGTCTCTGACCCGGTCAACGGTCAGGCCTCAGATACTAAACTGGTCTCTGACCAGGTCAACGGTCAGGCCTCAGATACTAAACTGGTCCACTCTGACCCGGTCAACGGTCAGGCCTAAGATACTAAACTGGTCCACTCTGACCAGGTCAACGGTCAGGCCTCAGATACTAAACTGGTCTCTGATCAGGTCAACGGACAAGCCTCAGATACTAAACTGGTCTCTGACCAGGTCAACGGTCAGGCCTCAGATACTAAACTGGTCTCTGACCCGGTCAACGGTCAGGCCTCAGATACTAAACTGGTCCACTCTGACCGGTCAACGGTCAGGCCTCAGATACTAAACTGGTCTCTGACCAGGTCAACAGTCAGGCCTCAGATACTAAACTGGTCTCTGACCCGGTCAACGGTCAGGCCTCAGATACTAAACTGGTCCACTCTGACCCGGTCAACGGTCAGGCCTCAGATACTAAACTGGTCTCTGACCAGGTCAACGGTCAGGCCTCAGATACTAAACTGGTCTCTGACCCAGTCAACGGTCAGGCCTCAGATACTAAACTGGCCTCTGACCAGGTCAACGGTCAGGCCTCAGATACTAAACTGGTCTCTGACCCAGTCAATGGTCAGGCCTCAGATACTAAACTGGTCTCTGACCAGGTCAACGGTCAGGCCTCAGATACTAAACTGGTCTCTGACCCGGTCAACGGTCAGGCCTCAATTACTAAACTGGTCTCTGACCAGGTTAACGGTTAGGCCTCAGATACTAAACTGGTCTCCGACCCGGTCAACGGTCAGGCCTCAGATACGAAACTTTTCTCTGACCCGGTCAACGGTCAGGCCTCAGATGCTACACTGGTCTCTGACCCGGTCAACAGTAAGGCCTCAAATACTAAACTGGTCCACTCTGACCCGGTCAACGGTCAGGCCTCAGATACTAAACTGGTCTCTGACTAGGTCAATGGTAAGGCCTCAGAAACTGGTCTCTGACCAGATCAACGGTCAGGCCTCAGATACTAAGCTGGTCCACTCTGACCAGGTCAACGGTCAGGCCTCAGATACTAAACTGGTCTCTGACTCAGTCAATGGTCAGGCCTCAGATACTAAACTGGTCTCTGACAAGGTCAACGGTCAGGCCTCAGATACTAAGCTGGTCCACTCTGACCAGGTCAACGGTCAGGCCTCAGATACTAAACTGGTCTCTGACCCGGTCAACGGTCAGGCCTCAATTACTAAACTGGTCTCTGACCAGGTCAACGGTCAGGCCTCAGATACTAAACTGGTCTCTGACCCGGTCAACGGTCAGGCCCCAGATACGAAACTTTTCTCTGACCCGGTCAACGGTCAGGCCTCAGATGCTACACTGGTCTCTGACCCGGTCAACAGTAAGGCCTCAGATACTAAACTGGTCCACTCTGACCTGGTCAACGGTCAGGCCTCAGATACTAAACTGCTCTCTGACCAGGTCAATGGTAAGGCCTCAGAAACTGGTCTCTGACCAGATCAACGGTCAGGCCTCAGATACTAAGCTGGTCCACTCTGACCTGGTCAACGGTCAGGCCTCAGATACTAAACTGGTTTCTCTGACCAGGTCAACGGTCAGGCCTCAATTACTAAACTGGTCCACTCTGACCCGGTCAAGGGTAAGGCCTCAGATACTAAACTGGTCTCTGACCCAGTCAACGGTCAGGCCTCAGATACTAAACTGGTCTGTGACCTGGTCAACGGTCAGGCCTCAGATACTAAACTGGTCTCTGACCCGGTCAACGGTCAGGCCTCAGATACTAAACTGGTCCACTCTGACCAGGTCAACGGTCAGGCCTCAGATACTAAATTGGTCTCTGACCCAGTCAACGGTCAGGCCTCAGATACTAAACTGGCCTCTAACCAGGTCAACGGTCAGGCCTCAGATACTAAACTGGTCTCTGACCCAGTCAATGGTCAGGCCTCAGATACTAAACTGGTCTCTGACAAGGTCACAGTCAGGCCTCAGATACTAAACTGGTCCACTCTGACCAGGTCAACGGTCAGGCCTCAGATACTAAACTGGTCTCTGACCCGGTCAACGGTCAGGCCTCAGATACTAAACTGGTCTCTGACCAGGTCAACGCTCAGGCCTCAATTACTAAACTAGTGTCTGACCAGGTCAACGGTCAGGCCTCAGATACTAAACTGGTCTCTGACCCGGTCAACGGTCAGGCCTCAGATACGAAACTTTTCTCTGACCCGGTCAACGGTCAGGCCTCAGATGCTACACTGGTCTCTGACCCGGTCAACAGTAAGGCCTCAGATACTAAACTGGTCCACTTTGACCCGGTCAACGGTCAGGCCTCAGATACTAAACTGGTCTCTGACCAGGTCAATGGTAAGGCCTCAGAAACTGGTCTCTGACCAGATCAACGGTCAGGCCTCAGATACTAATCAGGTCCACTCTGACCAGGTCAACGGTCAGGCCTCAGATACTAAACTGGTTTCTCTGACCAGGTCAACGGTCAGGCCTCAATTACTAAACTGGTCCACTCTGACCCAGTCAACGGTCAGGCCTCAGATACTAAATTGGTCTCTGACCCAGGTCAACGGTCAGGCCTCAGATACTAAACTGGTCCTCTACCAGGTCAACGGTCAGGCCTCAGATACTAAAACTGGTCTCTGACCCGGTCAACGGTCAGGCCTCAGATACTAAACTGGTCCACTCTGACCAGGTCAACGGTCAGGCCTCAGATACTAAACTGGTCCACTCTGACCACCAGGTCAACGGTCAGGCCTCAGATACTAAACTAAACTGGTCTCTGACCCGGTCAACGGTCAGGCCTCAATTACTAAACTAGTGTCTGACCAGGTCAACGGTCAGGCCTCAGATACTAAACTGGTCTGTGACCCGGTCAACGGTCAGGCCTCAGATACGAAACTTTTCTCTGACCCGGTCAACGGTCAGGCCTCAGATGCTACACTGGTCTCTGACCCGGTCAACAGTAAGGCCTCAGATACTAAACTGGTCCACTTTGACCCGGTCAACGGTCAGGCCAGGCCTCAGATACTAAACTGGTCTCTGACCAGGTCAATGGTAAGGCCTCAGAAACTGGTCTCTGACCAGATCAACGGTCAGGCCTCAGATACTAAGCAGGTCCACTCTGACCAGGTCAACGGTCAGGCCTCAGATACTAAACTGGTTTCTCTGACCAGGTCAACGGTCAGGCCTCAATTACTAAACTGGTCCACTCTGACCCGGTCAAGGGTAAGGCCTCAGATACTAAACTGGTCTCTGACCCAGTCAACGGTCAGGCCTCAGATACTAAACTGGTCTCTGACCAGGTCAACGGTAAGGCCTCAGATACTAAACTGGTCTCTGACCCGGTCAACGGTCATCAGGCCTCAGATACTAAACTGGTCCACTCTGACCAGGTCAACGGTCAGGCCTCAGATACTAAACTGGTCTCTGACCAGGTCAACGGTCAGGCCTCAGATACTAAACTGGTCCACTCTGACCCGGTCGACGTCAGGCCTAAGATACTAAACTGGTCCACTCTGACCCTGGTCAAGGGTAAGGCCTCAGATACTAAACTGGTCTCTGACCCGGTCAACGGTCAGGCCTCAGATACTAAACTGGTCCACTCTGACCCGGTCAACGGTCAGGCCTCAGATACTAAACTGGTCTCTGACCAGGTCAACGGTAAGGCCTCAGAAACTGGTCTCTGACCCGGTCAATGGTCAGGCCTAAGATACTAAACTGGTCCACTCTGACCAGGTCAAGGGTAAGGCCTCAGATACTAAACTGGTCTCTGACCCGGTCAACGGTCAGGCCTCAGATACTAAACTGGTCTCTGACCCGGTCAACGATCAGGCCTCAGATACTAAACTGGTCTCTGACCCGGTCAACGGTCAGGCCTCAGATACTAAACTGGTCCACTCTGACCCGGTCAACGGTCAGGCCTCAGATACTAAACTGGTCTCTGACCAGGTCAACGGTAAGGCCTCAGAAACTGGTCTCTGACCAGGTCAACGGTCAGGCCTAAGATACTAAACTGGTCCACTCTGACCAGGTCAACGGTCAGGCCTCAGATACTAAACTGGTCTCTCTGACCAGGTCAACGGTCAGGCCTCAATTACTAAACTGGTCCACTCTGACCAGGTCAACTGTCAGGCCTCAGATACTAAACTGGTCTCTGATCAGGTCAACGGACAAGCCTCAGATACTAAACTGGTCTCTGACCAGGTCAACGGTCAGGCCTCAGATACTAAACTGGTCTCTGACCTGGTCAACGGTCAGGCCTCAGATACTAAACTGGTCTCTGACCAGGTCAACGGTCTGGCCTCAGATACTAAACTGGTCTCTGACCAGATCAACGGTCAGGCCTCAGATACTAAACTGGTCTCTGACCCGGTCAACGGTAAGGCCTCAGAAACTGGTCTCTGACCAGGTCAACGGTCAGGCCTAAGATACTAAACTGGTCCACTCTGACCAGGTCAACGGTCAGGCCTCAGATACTAAACTGGTCTCTCTGACCAGGTCAACGGTCAGGCCTCAATTACTAAACTGGTCCACTCTGACCAGGTCAACTGTCAGGCCTCAGATACTAAACTGGTCTCTGATCAGGTCAACGGACAAGCCTCAGATACTAAACTGGTCTCTGACCAGGTCAACGGTCAGGCCTCAGATACTAAACTGGTCTCTGACCTGGTCAACGGTCAGGCCTCAGATACTAAACTGGTCTCTGACCAGGTCAACGGTCAGGCCTCAGATACTAAACTGGTCTCTGACCAGGTCAACGGTCAGGTCAACTCCTAAATACTAACTGGTCCACTCTGACCTAGGTCAACGGTCAGGCCTCAGATACTAAACTGGTCCACTCTGACCAGGTCAACGGTCAGGCCTCAGATACTAAACTGGTCTCTGACCAGGTCAACGGTCAGGCCTCAGATACTAAACTGGTCTCTGACCAGGTCAACGGTCAGGCCTCAGATACTAAAACTGGTCTCTGACCGGTCAACGGTCAGGCCTCAGATACTAAACTGGTCTCTGACCAGGTCAACGGTCAGGCCTCAGATACTAAACTGGTCTCTGACCAGTCAACGGTCAGGCCTCAGATACTAAACTGGTCTCTGACCCGGTCAAACGGTCAGGCCTCAGATACTAAACTGGTCCACTCTGACCCGGTCAACGGTCAGGCCTCAGATAAACTGGTCTCTGACCAGGTCAACGGTCAGGCCTCAGATACTAAACTGGTCTCTGACCCAGTCAACGGTCAGGCCTCAGATACTAAACTGGTCCTCTGACCAGGTCAACGGTCAGGCCTCAGATACTAAAAAACTGGTCTCTGACCCGGTCAACGGTCAGGCCTCAGATACTAAACTGGTCTCTGACCAGGTCAACGGTCAGGCCTCAGATACTAACTGGTCTCTGACCAGGTCAACGGTCAGGCTCAGATACTAAACTGGTCTCTGACCCAGGTCAACGGTCAGGCCTCAGATACTAAACTGGTCTCTGACCCGGTCAACGGTCAGGCCTCAGATACTAAACTGGTCCACTCTGACCCGGTCAACGGTCAGGCCTCAGATACTAAACTGGTCTCTGACCAGGTCAACGGTCAGGCCTCAGATACTAAACTGGTCTCTGACCCGGTCAACGGTCAGGCCTCAGATACTAAACTGGTCCACTCTGACCCGGTCAACGGTCAGGCCTCAGATACTAAACTGGTCCACTCTGACCCCGGTCAACGGTCAGGCCTCAGATACTAAACTGGTCCACTCTGACCCGGTCAACGGTCAGGCCTAAGATACTAAACTGGTCCACTCTGACCAGGTCAACGGTCAGGCCTCAGATACTAAACTGGTCTCTGACCAGGTCAACGGTCAGGCCTCAGATACTAAACTGGTCTCTGACCCGGTCAACGGTCAGGCCTCAGATACTAAACTGGTCTCCAGGAACGGTCCTACCTCTGACCAGGTCAAAGGTCAGGCCTCAGATACTAAACTGGTCCACTCTGACCAGGTCAACGGTCAGGCCTCAGATACTAAACTGGTCTCTGACCCGGTCAACGGTCAGGCCTCAGATACTAAACTGGTCTCTGACCCGGTCAACGGTCAGGCCTCAGATACTAAACTGGTCTCTGACCAGGTCAACGGTCAGGCCTCAGATACTAAACTGGTCCACTCTGACCAGGTCAACGGTCAGGCCTCAGATACTAAACTGGTCTCTGACCCGGTCAACGGTCAGGCCTCAGATACTAAACTGGTCCACTCTGACCCGGTCAACGGTCAGGCCTCAGATAACTACTAAACTGGTCTCTGACCAGGTCAACGGTCAGGCCTCAGATACTAAACTGGTCTCTGACCCAGGTCAAACGGTCAGGCCTCAGATACTAAAACTGGTCTCTGACCCGGTCAACGGTCAGGCCTCAGATACTAAACTGGTCTCTGACCAGGGTCAACTGGTCAGGCCGGTCAGATACTAAACTGGTCTCTGACCAGGTCAATGGTCAGGTCCTCAGATACTAAACTGGTCTCTGAACCCGGTCAACGGTCAGGCCTCAGATACTAAACTGGTCCACTCTAACCCGGTCAACGGTCAGGCCTCAGATACTAAACTGGTCTCTGACCAGGTCAACGGTAAGGCCTCAGAAACTGGTCTCTGACCCGGTCAACGGTCAGGCTCAATACTAAACTGGTCCACTCTGACCCGGTCAACGGTCAGGCCTCAGATACTAAACTGGTCTCTGACCAGGTCAACGGTCAGGCCTCAGATACTAAACTGGTCAGATACTACTCTGACCAGGCGGTCAACGGTCAGGCCTCAGATACTAAACTGGTCTCTACTCTGAACCCGGTCAACGGTCAGGCCTCAGATACTAAACTGGTCTCTGACCAGGTCAACGGTCAGGCCTCAGATACTAAACTGGTCTCTGACCAGGTCAATGGTCAAGGTCCTCAGATACTAAACTGGTCCTCTGACCTCGGTCAACGGTCAGGCCTCAGATACTAAACTGGTCTCTACTGACCAGGTCAACGGTCAGGCCTCAGATACTAAACTGGTCTCTGACCCGGTCAACGGTCAGGCCTCAGATACTAAACTGGTCCACTCTGACCCGGTCAACGGTCAGGCCTCAGATACTAAACTGGTCTCTGACCAGGTCAACGGTCAGGCCTCAGATACTAAACTGGTCTCACTCTGACCAGGTCAACGGTCAGGCCTCAGATACTAAAACTGGTCTCTGACCCGGTCAACGGTCAGGCCTCAGATACTAAACTGGTCTCTGACCAGGTCAACGGTCAGGCCTCAGATACTAAACTGGTCTCTCTGACCCCTCAGGTCTAACGGTCAGGCCCTCAGATACTAAACTGGTCTCTGACCAGGTCAACGGTCAGGCCTCAGATACTAAACTGGTCTCTGACCAGGTCAACGGTCAGGCCTCAGATACTAAACT
>JAGFBZ010002873.1:0-34676 GCA_018398805.1 Hirundichthys speculiger
AGTGTTGAAACACTTAGAAAAATTTCGGAGCAGTCGAAAAAATGACAAAGTGTTGAAACACTTAGAAAAATTTCGACGCAGTCGAAAAAATGACAAAGTGTTGAAACACTTAGAAAAATTTCGGAGCAGTCGAAAAAATGACAAAGTGTTGAAACACTTAGAAAAATTTCGACGCAGTCGAAAAAATGACAAAGTGTTGAAACACTTAGAAAAATTTCCGAGCAGTCGAAAAAATGACAAAGTGTTGAAACACTTAGAAAAATTTCGGAGCAGTCGAAAAAAATGACAAAGTGTTGAAACACTTAGAAAAATTTCCGAGCAGTCGAAAAAATGACAAAGTGTTGAAACACTTAGAAAAATTTCCGGAGCAGTCGAAAAAATGACAAAGTGTTGAAACACTTAGAAAAATTTCGAGCAGTCGAAAAAATGACAAAGTGTTGAAAACACTTAGAAAAAAATTTCGAAAGCAGTCGAAAAAATGACAAAGTGTTGAAACACTTAGAAAAATTTCGGAGCAGTCGAAAAATGACAAAGTGTTGAAACACTTAGAAAAATTTCCGAGCAGTCGAAAAAATGACAAGTGTTTGAAACACTTAGAAAAATTTCGGAGCAGTCGAAAAATGACAAAGTGTTGAAACACTTAGAAAATTTCCGAGCAGTCGAAAAAATGACAAAGTGTTGAAACACTTAGAAAAATTTCGGAGCAGTCGAAAAAATGACAAAGTGTTGAAACACTTAGAAAAATTTCCGAGCAGTCGAAAAAAATGACAAAGTGTTGAAACACTTAGAAAAAATTTCGGAGCAGTCGAAAAAATGACAAAGTGTTTGAAACACTTAGAAAAATTTCGAGCAGTCGAAAAAATGACAAGTGTTGAAACACTTAGAAAAATTTCGGAGCAGTCGAAAAAATGACAAAGTGTTGAAACACTTAGAAAAATTTCGGAGCAGTCGAAAAAAATGACAAAGTGTTGAAACACTTAGAAAAATTTCGGAGCAGTCGAAAAAATGACAAAGTGTTGAAACACTTAGAAAAAATTTCGGAGCAGTCGAAAAAATGACAAAGTGTTGAAACACTTAGAAAAATTTCGGAGCAGTCGAAAAAATGACAAAGTGTTGAAACACTTAGAAAAATTTCGGAGCAGTCGAAAAAAAATGACAAAGTGTTGAAACACTTAGAAAAATTTCGGAGCAGTCGAAAAAATGACAAAGTGTTGAAACACTTAGAAAAATTTCGGAGCAGTCGAAAAAATGACAAAGTGTTGAAACACTTAGAAAAATTTCGACGCAGTCGAAAAAATGACAAGTGTTGAAACACTTAGAAAAATTTCCGAACAGTCGAAAAAATGACAAAGTGTTGAAACACTTAGAAAAATTTTCGGAGCAGTCGAAAAAATGACAAAGTGTTGAAACACTTAGAAAAATTTCGGAGCAGTCGAAAAAATGACAGTGTTGAAACACTTAGAAAAATTTCGGAGCAGTCGAAAAAATGACAAAGTGTTGAAACACTTAGAAAAATTTCGACGCAGTCGAAAAAATGACAAAGTGTTGAAACACTTAGAAAAAATTTCCGGAGCAGTCGAAAAAATGACAAAGTGTTGAAACACTTAGAAAAATTTCCGAGCAGTCGAAAAAATGACAAAGTGTTGAAACACTTAGAAAAATTTCGAGCAAGTCGAAAAAATGACAAAGTGTTGAAACACTTAGAAAAATTTCGGAGCAGTCGAAAAAATGACAAAGTGTTGAAACACTTAGAAAAATTTCCGAGCAGTCAAAAAAATGACAAAGTGTTGAAACACTTAGAAAAATTTCGGAGCAGTCGAAAAAATGACAAAGTGTTGAAACACTTAGAAAAATTTCGGAGCAGTCGAAAAAATGACAAAGTGTTGAAACACTTAGAAAAATTTCGGAGCAGTCGAAAAAATGACAAAGTGTTGAAACACTTAGAAAAATTTCGGAGCAGTCGAAAAAATGACAAAGTGTTGAAACACTTAGAAAAATTTCGGAGCAGTCGAAAAAATGACAAAGTGTTGAAACACTTAGAAAAATTTCCGAGCAGTCGAAAAAATGACAAAGTGTTTGAAACACTTAGAAAAATTTCCGAGCAGTCGAAAAAATGACAAAGTGTTGAAAACACTTAGAAAAATTTCGGAGCAGTCGAAAAAAAATGACAAAGTGTTGAAACACTTAGAAAAATTTCCGAGCAGTCGAAAAAATGACAAAGTGTTGAAACACTTAGAAAAATTTCGACGCAGTCGAAAAAATGACAAAGTGTTGAAACACTTAGAAAAATTTCGGAGCAGTCGAAAAAAATGACAAAGTGTTGAAACACTTAGAAAAATTTCGGAGCAGTCGAAAAATGACAAAGTGTTGAAACACTTAGAAAATTTCGAGCAGTCGAAAAAATGACAAAGTGTTGAAACACTTAGAAAAATTTCGAGCAGTCGAAAAAATGACAAAGTGTTGAAACACTTAGAAAAATTTCCGAGCAGTCGAAAAAAATGACAAAGTGTTGAAACACTTAGAAAAATTTCGGAGCAGTCGAAAAAATGACAAAGTGTTGAAACACTTAGAAAAATTTCGGAGCAAGTCGAAAAAATGACAAAGTGTTTGAAACACTTAGAAAAATTTCGAGCAGTCGAAAAAATGACAAAGTGTTGAAACACTTAGAAAAATTTCGAGCAGTCGAAAAAATGACAAAGTGTTGAAACACTTAGAAAAATTTCCGAGCAGTCGAAAAAAATGACAAAGTGTTGAAACACTTAGAAAAATTTCGGAGCAGTCGAAAAAATGACAAAGTGTTGAAACACTTAGAAAAATTTCCGAGCAGTCAAAAAAATGACAAAGTGTTGAAACACTTAGAAAAATTTCGGAGCAGTCGAAAAAATGACAAAGTGTTGAAACACTTAGAAAAATTTCGGAGCAGTCGAAAAAATGACAAAGTGTTGAAACACTTAGAAAAAATTTCCGAGCAGTCGAAAAATGACAAAGTGTTTGAAACACTTAGAAAAATTTCGAGCAGTCGAAAAAATGACAAAGTGTTGAAACACTTAGAAAAATTTCGGAGCAGTCGAAAAAATGACAAAGTGTTGAAACACTTAGAAAAATTTCGGAGCAGTCGAAAAAATGACAAAGTGTTGAAACACTTAGAAAAATTTCCGAGCAGTCGAAAAAATGACAAAGTGTTGAAACACTTAGAAAAATTTCGAGCAAGTCGAAAAAATGACAAAGTGTTGAAACACTTAGAAAAATTTCGGAGCAGTCGAAAAAATGACAAAGTGTTGAAACACTTAGAAAAATTTCCGAGCAGTCGAAAAAAATGACAAAGTGTTGAAACACTTAGAAAAATTTCGGAGCAGTCGAAAAAATGACAAAGTGTTGAAACACTTAGAAAAATTTCCGAGCAGTCGAAAAAATGACAAAGTGTTGAAACACTTAGAAAAATTTCGGAGCAGTCGAAAAAAATGACAAAGTGTTGAAACACTTAGAAAATTTCCGAGCAGTCGAAAAAAAATGACAAAGTGTTGAAACACTTAGAAAAATTTCGGAGCAGTCGAAAAAATGACAAAGTGTTGAAACACTTAGAAAAATTTCGGAGCAGTCGAAAAAATGACAAAGTGTTGAAACACTTAGAAAAATTTCCGAGCAGTCGAAAAAAATGACAAAGTGTTGAAACACTTAGAAAAATTTCCGAGCAGTCGAAAAAATGACAAAGTGTTGAAACACTTAGAAAAATTTCGACGCAGTCGAAAAAATGACAAAGTGTTGAAACACTTAGAAAAATTTCGGAGCAGTCGAAAAAATGACAAAGTGTTGAAACACTTAGAAAAATTTCCGAGCAGTCGAAAAAATGACAAAGTGTTGAAACACTTAGAAAAATTTCGGAGCAGTCGAAAAAATGACAAAGTGTTGAAACACTTAGAAAATTTCCGAGCAGTCGAAAAAATGACAAAGTGTTGAAACACTTAGAAAAATTTCGGAGCAGTCGAAAAAATGACAAAGTGTTGAAACACTTAGAAAAATTTCGACGCAGTCGAAAAAATGACAAAGTGTTGAAACACTTAGAAAAATTTCGGAGCAGTCGAAAAAATGACAAAGTGTTGAAACACTTAGAAAAATTTCCGAGCAAGTCGAAAAAATGACAAAGTGTTGAAACACTTAGAAAAATTTTCGGAGCAGTCGAAAAAATGACAAAGTGTTTGAAACACTTAGAAAAATTTCGAGCAGTCGAAAAAATGACAAAAGTGTTGAAACACTTAGAAAAATTTCCGAGAAAGTCGAAAAAATGACAAAGTGTTGAAACACTTAGAAAAATTTCGGAGCAGTCGAAAAAATGACAAAGTGTTGAAACACTTAGAAAAATTTCCGAGCAAGTCGAAAAAATGACAAAGTGTTGAAACACTTAGAAAAATTTCGGAGCAGTCGAAAAAAATGACAAAGTGTTGAAACACTTAGAAAAATTTCCGAGCAGTCGAAAAAATGACAAAGTGTTGAAACACTTAGAAAAATTTCCGAGCAGTCGAAAAAATGACAAAGTGTTGAAACACTTAGAAAATTTCGGAGCAGTCGAAAAAATGACAAAGTGTTGAAACACTTAGAAAAATTTCGGAGCAGTCGAAAAAATGACAAAGTGTTGAAACACTTAGAAAAATTTCCGAGCAGTCGAAAAAATGACAAAGTGTTGAAACACTTAGAAAAATTTCGGAGCAGTCGAAAAAATGACAAAGTGTTGAAACACTTAGAAAAATTTCCGAGCAAGTCGAAAAAATGACAAAGTGTTGAAACACTTAGAAAAATTTCGGAGCAGTCGAAAAAATGACAAAGTGTTGAAACACTTAGAAAAATTTCGGAGCAGTCGAAAAAATGACAAAGTGTTGAAACACTTAGAAAAATTTCCGAGCAGTCGAAAAAATGACAAAGTGTTGAAACACTTAGAAAAATTTCGACGCAGTCGAAAAAATGACAAAGTGTTGAAACACTTAGAAAAATTTCCGAGCAGTCGAAAAAATGACAAAGTGTTGAAACACTTAGAAAAATTTCGGAGCAGTCGAAAAAATGACAAAGTGTTGAAACACTTAGAAAAATTTCCGAGAAGTCGAAAAAATGACAAAGTGTTGAAACACTTAGAAAAATTTCGGAGCAGTCGAAAAAATGACAAAGTGTTGAAACACTTAGAAAAATTTTCCGAGCAGTCGAAAAAATGACAAGTGTTGAAACACTTAGAAAATTTCGGAGCAGTCGAAAAAATGACAAAGTGTTGAAACACTTAGAAAAATTTCGGAGCAGTCGAAAAAATGACAAAGTGTTGAAACACTTAGAAAAATTTCGGAGCAGTCGAAAAAATGACAAAGTGTTGAAACACTTAGAAAAATTTCGGAGCAGTCGAAAAAAATGACAAAGTGTTGAAACACTTAGAAAAATTTCCGAGCAGTCGAAAAAATGACAAAGTGTTGAAACACTTAGAAAAATTTCCGAGCAGTCGAAAAAAATGACAAAGTGTTGAAACACTTAGAAAAATTTCGGAGCAGTCGAAAAAATGACAAAGTGTTGAAACACTTAGAAAAATTTCGGAGCAGTCGAAAAAATGACAAGTGTTGAAACACTTAGAAAAATTTCGGAGCAGTCGAAAAAATGACAAAGTGTTTTGAAACACTTAGAAAAATTTCGAGCAGTCGAAAAAATGACAAAGTGTTGAAACACTTAGAAAAATTTCCGAACAGTCAAAAAAATGACAAAGTGTTGAAACACTTAGAAAAATTTCGACGCAGTCGAAAAAATGACAAAGTGTTGAAACACTTAGAAAAATTTCGGAGCAGTCGAAAAAATGACAAAGTGTTGAAACACTTAGAAAAATTTCGGAGCAGTCGAAAAAATGACAAAGTGTTGAAACACTTAGAAAAATTTCGGAGCAGTCGAAAAAATGACAAAGTGTTGAAACACTTAGAAAAATTTCCGAGCAGTCGAAAAAACAAAGTGTTGAAAACACTTAGAAAAAATTTCCGAGCAGTCGAAAAAAATGACAAAGTGTTTGAAACACTTAGAAAAATTTTCGGAGCAGTCGAAAAAATGACAAAGTGTTGAAACACTTAGAAAAATTTCCGAGAGTCAGTCGAAAAATGACAAAGTGTTGAAACACTTAGAAAAATTTCGGAGCAGTCGAAAAAATGACAAAGTGTTGAAACACTTAGAAAAATTTCGACGCAGTCGAAAAAATGACAAAGTGTTGAAACACTTAGAAAAAAATTTCGACGCAGTCGAAAAAATGACAAAGTGTTGAAACACTTAGAAAAATTTCGGAGCAGTCGAAAAAATGACAAAGTGTTGAAACACTTAGAAAAATTTCCGAACAGTCGAAAAAATGACAAAGTGTTGAAACACTTAGAAAAATTTCGGAGCAGTCGAAAAAATGACAAAGTGTTGAAACACTTAGAAAAATTTCGACGCAGTCGAAAAAATGACAAAGTGTTGAAACACTTAGAAAAATTTCGGAGCAGTCGAAAAAATGACAAAGTGTTGAAACACTTAGAAAAATTTCCGAACAGTCGAAAAAATGACAAAGTGTTGAAACACTTAGAAAAATTTTCCGAGCAGTCGAAAAAAATGACAAAGTGTTTGAAACACTTAGAAAAATTTCCGAGCAGTCGAAAAAAAATGACAAAGTGTTGAAACACTTAGAAAAATTTCGGAGCAGTCGAAAAAATGACAAAGTGTTGAAACACTTAGAAAAATTTCCGAGCAGTCGAAAAAATGACAAAGTGTTGAAACACTTAGAAAAATTTCGGAGCAGTCGAAAAAATGACAAAGTGTTGAAACACTTAGAAAAATTTCGACGCAGTCGAAAAAATGACAAAGTGTTGAAACACTTAGAAAAATTTCGGAGCAAGTCGAAAAAATGACAAAGTGTTGAAACACTTAGAAAAAAATTTCGGAGCAGTCGAAAAAATGACAAAGTGTTGAAACACTTAGAAAAATTTCGACGCAGTCGAAAAAATGACAAAGTGTTGAAACACTTAGAAAAATTTCCGAACAGTCGAAAAAATGACAAAGTGTTGAAACACTTAGAAAAAATTTCGGAGCAGTCGAAAAAATGACAAAGTGTTGAAACACTTAGAAAAATTTCCGAACAGTCGAAAAAATGACAAAGTGTTGAAACACTTAGAAAAATTTCGGAGCAGTCGAAAAAAAAATGACAAAGTGTTGAAACACTTAGAAAAATTTCCGAGCAGTCGAAAAAATGACAAAGTGTTGAAACACTTAGAAAAATTTCGACGCAGTCGAAAAAATGACAAAGTGTTGAAACACTTAGAAAAATTTCGGAGCAGTCGAAAAAATGACAAAGTGTTGAAACACTTAGAAAAATTTCCGAGCAAGTCGAAAAAATGACAAAGTGTTGAAACACTTAGAAAAATTTCGGAGCAGTCGAAAAAATGACAAAGTGTTTGAAACACTTAGAAAAATTTCGAGCAGTCGAAAAAATGACAAAGTGTTGAAACACTTAGAAAAATTTCGGAGCAGTCGAAAAAATGACAAGTGTTGAAACACTTAGAAAAATTTCCGAGAAGTCGAAAAAAATGACAAAGTGTTGAAACACTTAGAAAAATTTCGGAGCAGTCGAAAAAATGACAAAGTGTTGAAACACTTAGAAAAATTTCGACGCAGTCGAAAAAATGACAAAGTGTTGAAACACTTAGAAAAATTTCGACGCAGTCGAAAAAATGACAAAGTGTTGAAACACTTAGAAAAATTTCGACGCAGTCGAAAAAATGACAAAGTGTTGAAACACTTAGAAAAATTTCGGAGCAGTCGAAAAAATGACAAAGTGTTGAAACACTTAGAAAAATTTCGGAGCAGTCGAAAAAATGACAAAGTGTTGAAACACTTAGAAAAATTTCGGAGCAGTCGAAAAAATGACAAAGTGTTGAAACACTTAGAAAAATTTCGACGCAGTCGAAAAAATGACAAAGTGTTTGAAACACTTAGAAAAATTTCGGAGCAGTCGAAAAAATGACAAAGTGTTGAAACACTTAGAAAAATTTCGGAGCAGTCGAAAAAATGACAAAGTGTTGAAACACTTAGAAAAATTTCGGAGCAGTCGAAAAAATGACAAAGTGTTGAAACACTTAGAAAAATTTCCGAGCAGTCGAAAAAATGACAAAGTGTTGAAACACTTAGAAAAATTTCGAGCAGAGTCGAAAAAATGACAAAGTGTTGAAACACTTAGAAAATTTTCGGAGCAGTCGAAAAAAATGACAAAGTGTTGAAACACTTAGAAAAAATTTCGGAGCAGTCGAAAAAATGACAAAGTGTTGAAACACTTAGAAAAATTTCCGAGCAGTCGAAAAAATGACAAAGTGTTTGAAACACTTAGAAAAATTTCGGAGCAGTCGAAAAAATGACAAAGTGTTGAAACACTTAGAAAAATTTCCGAGCAGTCGAAAAAATGACAAAGTGTTTGAAACACTTAGAAAAATTTCCGGAGCAGTCGAAAAAATGACAAAGTGTTGAAACACTTAGAAAAATTTCGGAGCAGTCGAAAAAATGACAAAGTGTTTGAAACACTTAGAAAAATTTCCGAGCAGTCGAAAAAATGACAAAGTGTTGAAAACACTTAGAAAAATTTCGGAGCAGTCGAAAAAATGACAAAGTGTTGAAACACTTAGAAAATTTTCCGAGCAGTCGAAAAAATGACAAAGTGTTGAAACACTTAGAAAAATTTCGGAGCAGTCGAAAAAATGACAAAGTGTTGAAACACTTAGAAAAATTTCGGAGCAGTCGAAAAAATGACAAAGTGTTGAAACACTTAGAAAAATTTCGGAGCAGTCGAAAAAATGACAAAGTGTTGAAACACTTAGAAAAATTTCCGAGAAGTCGAAAAAATGACAAAGTGTTGAAACACTTAGAAAAATTTCTGAGCAGTCGAAAAAAATGACAAAGTGTTGAAACACTTAGAAAAATTTCGGAGCAGTCGAAAAAATGACAAAGTGTTGAAACACTTAGAAAAATTTCCGAGCAGTCGAAAAAATGACAAAGTGTTGAAACACTTAGAAAAATTTCCGAGAGCAGTCGAAAAAATGACAAAGTGTTGAAACACTTAGAAAAATTTCGGAGCAGTCGAAAAAATGACAAAGTGTTGAAACACTTAGAAAAAATTTCGGAGCAGTCGAAAAAAAAATGACAAAGTGTTGAAACACTTAGAAAAATTTCGAGCAGTCGAAAAAATGACAAAGTGTTGAAACACTTAGAAAAATTTCGACGCAGTCGAAAAAATGACAAAGTGTTGAAACACTTAGAAAAATTTCCGAGCAGTCGAAAAAATGACAAAGTGTTGAAACACTTAGAAAAATTTCGGAGCAGTCGAAAAAATGACAAAGTGTTGAAACACTTAGAAAAATTTCCGGAGCAGTCGAAAAAATGACAAAGTGTTGAAACACTTAGAAAAATTTCGGAGCAGTCGAAAAAATGACAAAGTGTTGAAACACTTAGAAAAATTTCGACGCAGTCGAAAAAATGACAAAGTGTTGAAACACTTAGAAAAATTTCCGAACAGTCGAAAAAATGACAAAGTGTTGAAACACTTAGAAAAATTTCGGAGCAGTCGAAAAAATGACAAAGTGTTGAAACACTTAGAAAAATTTCGACGCAGTCGAAAAAATGACAAAGTGTTGAAACACTTAGAAAAAATTTCGGAGCAGTCGAAAAAATGACAAAGTGTTGAAACACTTAGAAAAATTTCGGAGCAGTCGAAAAAATGACAAAGTGTTGAAACACTTAGAAAAATTTCCGAGCAGTCGAAAAAATGACAAAGTGTTGAAACACTTAGAAAAATTTCGACGCAGTCGAAAAAATGACAAAGTGTTGAAACACTTAGAAAAATTTCGGAGCAGTCGAAAAAATGACAAAGTGTTGAAACACTTAGAAAAATTTCGGAGCAGTCGAAAAAATGACAAAGTGTTTGAAACACTTAGAAAAATTTCCGAGCAGTCGAAAAAATGACAAAGTGTTGAAACACTTAGAAAAATTTCGAGCAGTCGAAAAAATGACAAAGTTGAAAACACTTAGAAAAATTTCGGAGCAGTCGAAAAAATGACAAAGTGTTGAAACACTTAGAAAAATTTCCGAGCAGTCGAAAAAATGACAAAGTGTTGAAACACTTAGAAAAATTTCGGAGCAGTCGAAAAAATGACAAAGTGTTTGAAACACTTAGAAAAATTTCGAGCAGTCGAAAAAAATGACAAAGTGTTGAAACACTTAGAAAAATTTCGGAGCAGTCGAAAAAATGACAAAGTGTTGAAACACTTAGAAAAATTTCCGAGCAGTCGAAAAAATGACAAAGTGTTTGAAACACTTAGAAAAATTTCGGAGCAGTCGAAAAAATGACAAGTGTTGAAACACTTAGAAAAATTTCGAGCAAGTCGAAAAAAATGACAAAGTGTTGAAACACTTAGAAAAATTTCCGAGAAAGTCGAAAAAATGACAAAGTGTTGAAACACTTAGAAAAATTTCGGAGCAGTCGAAAAAATGACAAAGTGTTGAAACACTTAGAAAAATTTCCGAGAAGTCGAAAAAAATGACAAAGTGTTTGAAACACTTAGAAAAATTTCGAGCAGTCGAAAAAATGACAAAAGTGTTGAAACACTTAGAAAAATTTCGAGAGAAAAGTCGAAAAAATGACAAAGTGTTGAAACACTTAGAAAAATTTCCGAGCAGTCGAAAAAATGACAAAGTGTTGAAACACTTAGAAAAAATTTCGGAGCAGTCGAAAAAATGACAAAGTGTTGAAACACTTAGAAAAAATTTCGAGCAGTCGAAAAAATGACAAAGTGTTGAAACACTTAGAAAAATTTCGGAGCAGAAAAAATGAGTCGAAAAAAAAAAGAAAAAAGACAAAGTGTTTGAAACACTTAGAAAAATTTCGAGCAGTCGAAAAAAAATGACAAAGTGTTGAAACACTTAGAAAAAATTTCGGAGAAGTCGAAAAAATGACAAAGTGTTGAAACACTTAGAAAAATTTCGAGAGCAGTCGAAAAAATGACAAAGTGTTGAAACACTTAGAAAAATTTCCGAGCAGTCGAAAAAAAAAATGACAAAGTGTTGAAACACTTAGAAAAATTTCCGAGAGCAGTCGAAAAAATGACAAAGTGTTGAAACACTTAGAAAAATTTCGAGAGCAGTCGAAAAAATGACAAAGTGTTGAAACACTTAGAAAAATTTCGGAGCAGTCGAAAAAATGACAAAGTGTTGAAACACTTAGAAAAATTTCCGAGCAAGTCGAAAAAAAATGACAAAGTGTTGAAACACTTAGAAAAAAATTTCGGAGCAGTCGAAAAAATGACAAAGTGTTGAAACACTTAGAAAAATTTCCGAGCAGTCGAAAAAATGACAAAGTGTTGAAACACTTAGAAAAATTTCGGAGCAGTCGAAAAAATGACAAAGTGTTGTTGAAACACTTAGAAAAATTTCGAGCAGTCGAAAAAATGACAAAGTGTTGAAACACTTAGAAAAATTTCGGAGCAGTCGAAAAAATGACAAAGTGTTGTTGAAACACTTAGAAAAATTTCCGAGCAGTCGAAAAAAAATGACAAAGTGTTGAAACACTTAGAAAAATTTCGGAGCAGTCGAAAAAATGACAAAGTGTTGAAACACTTAGAAAAATTTCGAGAGCAGTCGAAAAAATGACAAGTGTTGAAACACTTAGAAAAATTTCCGAGCAGTCGAAAAAATGACAAAGTGTTGAAACACTTAGAAAAAATTTCGGAGCAGTCGAAAAAATGACAAAGTGTTGAAACACTTAGAAAAATTTCGGAGCAGTCGAAAAAATGACAAAGTGTTGAAACACTTAGAAAAATTTCGGAGCAGTCGAAAAAATGACAAAGTGTTGAAACACTTAGAAAAATTTCCGAGCAGTCGAAAAAATGACAAAGTGTTGAAACACTTAGAAAAATTTCCGAGCAGTCGAAAAAATGACAAAGTGTTGAAACACTTAGAAAAATTTCGGAGCAGAAGTCGAAAAAATGACAAAGTGTTGAAACACTTAGAAAAATTTCGGAGCAGTCGAAAAAATGACAAAGTGTTGAAACACTTAGAAAAATTTCCGAGCAGTCGAAAAAATGACAAAGTGTTGAAACACTTAGAAAAATTTCGGAGCAGTCGAAAAAATGACAAAGTGTTTGAAACACTTAGAAAAATTTCGAGCAGTCGAAAAAAATGACAAAGTGTTGAAACACTTAGAAAAATTTCGGAGCAGTCGAAAAAATGACAAAGTGTTGAAACACTTAGAAAAATTTCGGAGCAGTCGAAAAAATGACAAAGTGTTGAAAACACTTAGAAAATTTCCGAGCAGTCGAAAAAATGACAAAGTGTTGAAACACTTAGAAAAATTTCGGAGCAGTCGAAAAAATGACAAAGTGTTGAAACACTTAGAAAAATTTCGACGCAGTCGAAAAAATGACAAAGTGTTGAAACACTTAGAAAAATTTCGGAGCAGTCGAAAAAATGACAAGTGTTGAAACACTTAGAAAAATTTCGAAGCAGTCGAAAAAATGACAAAGTGTTGAAACACTTAGAAAAATTTCGGAGCAGTCGAAAAAATGACAAAGTGTTGAAACACTTAGAAAAATTTCCGAACAGTCGAAAAAAATGACAAAGTGTTTGAAACACTTAGAAAAATTTCGGAGCAGTCGAAAAAATGACAAGTGTTGAAACACTTAGAAAAATTTCGGAGCAGTCGTCGAAAAAAATGACAAAGTGTTGAAAACACTTAGAAAAATTTCGGAGCAGTCGAAAAAATGACAAAGTGTTGAAACACTTAGAAAAATTTCCGAGAAAAAGTCGAAAAAAATGACAAAGTGTTGAAACACTTAGAAAAATTTCGGAGCAGTCGAAAAAATGACAAAGTGTTGAAACACTTAGAAAAATTTCGGAGCAGTCGAAAAAATGACAAAGTGTTGAAACACTTAGAAAAATTTCCGGAGCAGTCGAAAAAATGACAAAGTGTTGAAACACTTAGAAAAATTTCGGAGCAGTCGAAAAAATGACAAAGTGTTGAAACACTTAGAAAAATTTCGGAGCAGTCGAAAAAATGACAGTGTTGAAACACTTAGAAAAATTTCGGAGCAGTCGAAAAAATGACAAAGTGTTGAAACACTTAGAAAAATTTCCGAGCAGTCGAAAAAATGACAAAGTGTTGAAAACACTTAGAAAAATTTCGGAGCAGTCGAAAAAATGACAAAGTGTTGAAACACTTAGAAAAATTTCGGAGCAGTCGAAAAAATGACAAAGTGTTTGAAACACTTAGAAAAATTTCCGAGCAGTCGAAAAAATGACAAAGTGTTGAAACACTTAGAAAAATTTCGGAGCAGTCGAAAAAATGACAAAGTGTTGAAACACTTAGAAAAATTTCCGAGCAGTCGAAAAAATGACAAAGTGTTGAAACACTTAGAAAAATTTCGGAGCAGTCGAAAAAATGACAAAGTGTTGAAACACTTAGAAAAATTTCCGAGCAGTCGAAAAAATGACAAAGTGTTGAAACACTTAGAAAAATTTCCGAGAAGTCGAAAAAATGACAAAGTGTTGAAACACTTAGAAAAAATTTCGGAGCAGTCGAAAAAATGACAAAGTGTTGAAACACTTAGAAAAATTTCGGAGCAGTCGAAAAAATGACAAAGTGTTGAAACACTTAGAAAAATTTCCGAACAGTCGAAAAAATGACAAAGTGTTGAAACACTTAGAAAAATTTCGGAGCAGTCGAAAAAATGACAAAGTGTTGAAACACTTAGAAAAATTTCCGAGCAGTCGAAAAAATGACAAAGTGTTGAAACACTTAGAAAAATTTCGGAGCAGTCGAAAAAATGACAAAGTGTTGAAACACTTAGAAAAATTTCGGAGCAGTCGAAAAAAATGATGACAAGTGTTGAAACACTTAGAAAAATTTCCGAGCAGTCGAAAAAATGACAAAGTGTTGAAACACTTAGAAAAATTTCGGAGCAGTCGAAAAAATGACAAAGTGTTGAAACACTTAGAAAAATTTCCGAGCAGTCGAAAAAATGACAAAGTGTTGAAACACTTAGAAAAATTTCGGAGCAGTCGAAAAAATGACAAAGTGTTGAAACACTTAGAAAAATTTCCGAGCAGTCGAAAAAATGACAAAGTGTTGAAACACTTAGAAAAATTTCGACGCAGTCGAAAAAATGACAAAGTGTTGAAACACTTAGAAAAATTTCGACGCAGTCGAAAAAATGACAAAGTGTTGAAACACTTAGAAAAATTTCGGAGCAGTCGAAAAAATGACAAAGTGTTGAAACACTTAGAAAAATTTCGACGCAGTCGAAAAAATGACAAAGTGTTGAAACACTTAGAAAAATTTCCGAGCAGTCGAAAAAAATGACAAAGTGTTGAAACACTTAGAAAAATTTCGGAGCAGTCGAAAAAATGACAAAGTGTTGAAACACTTAGAAAAATTTCGGAGCAGCAGTCGAAAAAATGACAAGTGTTGAAACACTTAGAAAAATTTCGAGCAGTCGAAAAAATGACAAAGTGTTGAAACACTTAGAAAAATTTCGAGCAGTCGAAAAAATGACAAAGTGTTGAAACACTTAGAAAAATTTCCGAGCAGTCGAAAAAATGACAAAGTGTTGAAACACTTAGAAAAATTTCGGAGCAGTCGAAAAAATGACAAAGTGTTTGAAACACTTAGAAAAATTTCGGAGCAGTCGAAAAAATGACAAAGTGTTGAAACACTTAGAAAAATTTCCGAGAAGTCGAAAAAAATGACAAAGTGTTGAAACACTTAGAAAAATTTCGGAGCAGTCGAAAAAAAAAAATGACAAAGTGTTGAAACACTTAGAAAAATTTCCGAGAAGTCGAAAAAATGACAAAGTGTTGAAACACTTAGAAAAATTTCGGAGCAGTCGAAAAAATGACAAAGTGTTGAAACACTTAGAAAAATTTCCGAGCAGTCGAAAAAATGACAAAGTGTTGAAACACTTAGAAAAATTTCCGAGCAGTCGAAAAAAAATGACAAAGTGTTGAAACACTTAGAAAAAATTTCGGAGCAGTCGAAAAAATGACAAGTGTTGAAACACTTAGAAAAATTTCCGAGCAGTCGAAAAAATGACAAAGTGTTGAAACACTTAGAAAAATTTCGAGCAGTCGAAAAAATGACAAAGTGTTGAAAACACTTAGAAAAATTTCCGAGCAGTCGAAAAAATGACAAAGTGTTGAAACACTTAGAAAAATTTCGGAGCAGTCGAAAAAATGACAAAGTGTTGAAACACTTAGAAAAATTTCGAAGCAGTCGAAAAAATGACAAAGTGTTGAAACACTTAGAAAAATTTCCGAACAGTCGAAAAAATGACAAAGTGTTGAAACACTTAGAAAAATTTCGGAGCAGTCGAAAAAATGACAAAGTGTTGAAACACTTAGAAAAATTTCGGAGCAGTCGAAAAAATGACAAAGTGTTGAAACACTTAGAAAAATTTCCGAACAGTCAAAAAAATGACAAAGTGTTGAAACACTTAGAAAAATTTCGGAGCAGTCGAAAAAATGACAAAGTGTTGAAACACTTAGAAAAATTTCGAGCAAGTCGAAAAAATGACAAAGTGTTGAAACACTTAGAAAAATTTCCGAGCAGTCGAAAAAATGACAAAGTGTTGAAACACTTAGAAAAATTTCGAGCAGTCGAAAAAATGACAAAGTGTTGAAACACTTAGAAAAATTTCGAGCAGTCGAAAAAAATGACAAAGTGTTGAAAACACTTAGAAAAATTTCGAGCAGTCGAAAAAATGACAAAGTGTTGAAACACTTAGAAAAATTTCGGAGCAGTCGAAAAAATGACAAAGTGTTGAAACACTTAGAAAAATTTCGGAGCAGTCGAAAAAATGACAAAGTGTTGAAACACTTAGAAAAATTTCGACGCAGTCGAAAAAAATGACAAAATGTTGAAACACTTAGAAAAATTTCGGAGCAGTCGAAAAAATGACAAAGTGTTGAAACACTTAGAAAAATTTCGACGCAGTCGAAAAAATGACAAAGTGTTGAAACACTTAGAAAAATTTCCGAGCAGTCGAAAAAATGACAAAGTGTTGAAACACTTAGAAAAATTTCGGAGCAGTCGAAAAAATGACAAAGTGTTGAAACACTTAGAAAAATTTCCGAGCAGTCGAAAAAATGACAAAGTGTTGAAACACTTAGAAAAATTTCGGAGCAGTCGAAAAAATGACAAAGTGTTGAAACACTTAGAAAAATTTCGGAGCAGTCGAAAAAATGACAAAGTGTTGAAACACTTAGAAAAATTTCCGAGCAAGTCGAAAAAAATGACAAAGTGTTGAAACACTTAGAAAAATTTCGGAGCAGTCGAAAAAATGACAAAGTGTTGAAACACTTAGAAAAATTTCCGAGCAGTCGAAAAAATGACAAAGTGTTGAAACACTTAGAAAAATTTCGGAGCAGTCGAAAAAATGACAAAGTGTTGAAACACTTAGAAAAATTTCCGAGCAGTCGAAAAAATGACAAAGTGTTGAAACACTTAGAAAAATTTCCGAGCAGTCAAAAAAATGACAAAGTGTTGAAACACTTAGAAAAATTTCGACGCAGTCGAAAAAATGACAAAGTGTTGAAACACTTAGAAAAATTTCCGAGCAGTCGAAAAAAATGACAAAGTGTTGAAACACTTAGAAAAATTTCGGAGCAGTCGAAAAAATGACAAAGTGTTGAAACACTTAGAAAAATTTCCGAGCAGTCGAAAAAATGACAAAGTGTTGAAAACACTTAGAAAAATTTCGGAGCAGTCGAAAAAATGACAAAGTGTTGAAACACTTAGAAAAATTTCGGAGCAGTCGAAAAAATGACAAAGTGTTGAAACACTTAGAAAAATTTCCGAGCAGTCGAAAAAATGACAAAGTGTTGAAACACTTAGAAAAATTTCGGAGCAGTCGAAAAAATGACAAAGTGTTGAAACACTTAGAAAAATTTCGGAGCAGTCGAAAAAATGACAAAGTGTTGAAACACTTAGAAAAATTTCGACGCAGTCGAAAAAATGACAAAGTGTTGAAACACTTAGAAAAATTTCCGAGCAGTCGAAAAAATGACAAAGTGTTGAAACACTTAGAAAAATTTCGGAGCAGTCGAAAAAATGACAAAGTGTTGAAACACTTAGAAAAATTTCGACGCAGTCGAAAAAATGACAAAGTGTTGAAACACTTAGAAAAAATTTCCGAGCAGTCGAAAAAATGACAAAGTGTTGAAACACTTAGAAAAATTTCGAGCAGTCGAAAAAATGACAAAGTGTTGAAACACTTAGAAAAATTTCGGAGCAGTCGAAAAAATGACAAAGTGTTGAAAACACTTAGAAAAATTTCCGAACAGAAGTCGAAAAAATGACAAAAGTGTTGAAACACTTAGAAAAATTTCGGAGCAGTCGAAAAAATGACAAAGTGTTGAAACACTTAGAAAAAATTTCGAGCAGTCGAAAAAATGACAAAGTGTTGAAACACTTAGAAAAATTTCGGAGCAGTCGAAAAAATGATGACAAAGTGTTGAAACACTTAGAAAAATTTCGGAGCAGTCGAAAAAATGACAAAGTGTTGAAACACTTAGAAAAATTTCGACGCAGTCGAAAAAATGACAAAGTGTTGAAACACTTAGAAAAATTTCCGAGCAGTCGAAAAAATGACAAAGTGTTGAAACACTTAGAAAAATTTCGGAGCAGTCGAAAAAATGACAAAGTGTTGAAACACTTAGAAAAATTTCCGAGCAGTCGAAAAAAATGACAAAGTGTTGAAACACTTAGAAAAATTTCGGAGCAGTCGAAAAAATGACAAAGTGTTGAAACACTTAGAAAAATTTCGAGCAGTCGAAAAAAATGACAAAGTGTTTGAAACACTTAGAAAAATTTCGAGCAGTCGAAAAAAATGACAAAGTGTTGAAACACTTAGAAAAATTTCGGAGCAGTCGAAAAAAATGACAAAGTGTTGAAACACTTAGAAAAATTTCCGAGCAGTCGAAAAAATGACAAAGTGTTGAAACACTTAGAAAAATTTCGGAGCAGTCGAAAAAATGACAAAGTGTTGAAACACTTAGAAAAATTTCGGAGCAGTCGAAAAAATGACAAAGTGTTGAAACACTTAGAAAAATTTCGGAGCAGTCGAAAAAATGACAAAGTGTTGAAACACTTAGAAAAATTTCCGAGCAGTCGAAAAAATGACAAAGTGTTGAAACACTTAGAAAAATTTCGGAGCAGTCGAAAAAATGACAAAGTGTTGAAACACTTAGAAAAATTTCCGAGCAGTCGAAAAAATGACAAAGTGTTGAAAACACTTAGAAAAATTTCGGAGCAGTCGAAAAAATGACAAAGTGTTGAAACACTTAGAAAAATTTCGACGCAGTCGAAAAAATGACAAAGTGTTGAAACACTTAGAAAAATTTCGACGCAGTCGAAAAAATGACAAAGTGTTGAAACACTTAGAAAAATTTCGGAGCAGTCGAAAAAATGACAAAGTGTTGAAACACTTAGAAAAATTTCGGAGCAGTCGAAAAAATGACAAAGTGTTGAAACACTTAGAAAAATTTCGGAGCAGTCGAAAAAATGACAAAGTGTTGAAACACTTAGAAAAATTTCCGAGCAGTCGAAAAAATGACAAAGTGTTGAAACACTTAGAAAAATTTCGGAGCAGTCGAAAAAATGACAAAGTGTTGAAACACTTAGAAAAATTTCGGAGCAGTCGAAAAAATGACAAAGTGTTGAAACACTTAGAAAAATTTCCGAGCAGTCGAAAAAATGACAAAGTGTTGAAACACTTAGAAAAATTTCGACGCAGTCGAAAAAATGACAAAGTGTTGAAACACTTAGAAAAATTTCGGAGCAGTCGAAAAAATGACAAAGTGTTGAAAACACTTAGAAAAATTTCGGAGCAGTCGAAAAAATGACAAAGTGTTGAAACACTTAGAAAAATTTCCGAGCAGTCGAAAAAATGACAAAGTGTTGAAACACTTAGAAAAATTTCGGAGCAGTCGAAAAAATGACAAAGTGTTGAAACACTTAGAAAAAATTTCGGAGCAGTCGAAAAAATGACAAAGTGTTGAAACACTTAGAAAAATTTCGAGCAGTCGAAAAAAATGACAAAGTGTTGAAACACTTAGAAAAAATTTCGGAGCAGTCGAAAAAATGACAAAGTGTTGAAAACACTTAGAAAAATTTCCGAGCAGTCGAAAAAATGACAAAGTGTTGAAACACTTAGAAAAATTTCGGAGCAGTCGAAAAAATGACAAAGTGTTGAAACACTTAGAAAAATTTCCGAGCAGTCGAAAAAATGACAAAGTGTTGAAACACTTAGAAAAATTTCGGAGCAGTCGAAAAAATGACAAAGTGTTGAAACACTTAGAAAAATTTCCGAGCAGTCGAAAAAATGACAAAGTGTTGAAACACTTAGAAAAATTTCGACGCAGTCGAAAAAATGACAAAGTGTTGAAACACTTAGAAAAATTTCGGAGCAGTCGAAAAAATGACAAAGTGTTGAAAACACTTAGAAAAATTTCCGAGCAGTCGAAAAAATGACAAAGTGTTGAAACACTTAGAAAAATTTCGGAGCAGTCGAAAAAATGACAAAGTGTTGAAACACTTAGAAAAATTTCGACGCAGTCGAAAAAATGACAAAGTGTTGAAACACTTAGAAAAATTTCGGAGCAGTCGAAAAAATGACAAAGTGTTGAAACACTTAGAAAAATTTCGAGAGCAGTCGAAAAAATGACAAAGTGTTGAAACACTTAGAAAAATTTCGGAGCAGTCGAAAAAATGACAAAGTGTTGAAACACTTAGAAAAATTTCCGAGCAGTCGAAAAAAATGACAAAGTGTTGAAACACTTAGAAAAATTTCGAGCAGTCGAAAAAATGACAAGTGTTGTTGAAACACTTAGAAAAATTTCGAGCAGTCGAAAAAATGACAAAGTGTTGAAACACTTAGAAAAATTTCCGAGCAGTCGAAAAAATGACAAAGTGTTGAAACACTTAGAAAAATTTCCGAGCAGTCGAAAAAATGACAAAGTGTTGAAACACTTAGAAAAATTTCGACGCAGTCGAAAAAATGACAAAGTGTTGAAACACTTAGAAAAATTTCGGAGCAGTCGAAAAAATGACAAAGTGTTGAAACACTTAGAAAAATTTCGACGCAGTCGAAAAAATGACAGTGTTGAAACACTTAGAAAAATTTCGAGAGTCGAAAAAATGACAAAGTGTTGAAACACTTAGAAAAATTTCCGAGCAGTCGAAAAAATGACAAAGTGTTGAAACACTTAGAAAAATTTCGAGCAGTCGAAAAAATGACAAAGTGTTGAAAACACTTAGAAAAATTTCCGAGCAGTCGAAAAAATGACAAAGTGTTGAAACACTTAGAAAAATTTCGGAGCAGTCGAAAAAATGACAAAGTGTTGAAACACTTAGAAAAATTTCGACGCAGTCGAAAAAATGACAAAGTGTTGAAACACTTAGAAAAATTTCCGAGCAGTCGAAAAAATGACAAGTGTTGAAACACTTAGAAAAATTTCGGAGCAGTCGAAAAAATGACAAAGTGTTGAAACACTTAGAAAAATTTCCGAGAAGTCGAAAAAATGACAAAGTGTTGAAACACTTAGAAAAATTTCGGAGCAGTCGAAAAAATGACAAAGTGTTGAAACACTTAGAAAAATTTCGGAGCAAGTCGAAAAAATGACAAAGTGTTGAAACACTTAGAAAAATTTCGGAGCAGTCGAAAAAATGACAAAGTGTTGAAACACTTAGAAAAATTTCGGAGCAGTCGAAAAAATGACAAAGTGTTGAAACACTTAGAAAAATTTCCGAGCAGTCGAAAAAATGACAAAGTGTTGAAACACTTAGAAAAATTTCGGAGCAGTCGAAAAAATGACAAAGTGTTGAAACACTTAGAAAAATTTCCGAGCAGTCGAAAAAATGACAAAGTGTTGAAACACTTAGAAAAATTTCGAGCAGTAGTCGAAAAAATGACAAAGTGTTGAAACACTTAGAAAAATTTCGGAGCAGTCGAAAAAATGACAAAGTGTTGAAACACTTAGAAAAATTTCCGAGAAAAAAATGACAAAGTGTTGAAACACTTAGAAAAATTTCGAGCAGTCGAAAAAATGACAAAGTGTTGAAACACTTAGAAAAATTTCGAGAGCAGTCGAAAAAATGACAAAGTGTTGAAACACTTAGAAAAATTTCGGAGCAGTCGAAAAAATGACAAAGTGTTGAAACACTTAGAAAAATTTCCGAGCAGTCGAAAAAATGACAAAGTGTTGAAACACTTAGAAAAATTTCGGAGCAGTCGAAAAAATGAAAAACAAGTGTTGAAACACTTAGAAAAATTTCGGAGCAGTCGAAAAAATGACAAAGTGTTGAAACACTTAGAAAAATTTCCGAGCAGTCGAAAAAATGACAAAGTGTTGAAACACTTAGAAAAATTTCGACGCAGTCGAAAAAATGACAAAGTGTTGAAACACTTAGAAAAATTTCGGAGCAGTCGAAAAAATGACAAAGTGTTGAAACACTTAGAAAAATTTCGGAGCAGTCGAAAAAATGACAAAGTGTTGAAACACTTAGAAAAATTTCCGAGCAGTCGAAAAAATGACAAAGTGTTGAAAACACTTAGAAAAATTTCGGAGCAGTCGAAAAAAATGACAAAGTGTTGAAACACTTAGAAAAATTTCGAGCAGTCGAAAAAATGACAAAGTGTTGAAACACTTAGAAAAATTTCGACGCAGTCGAAAAAATGACAAAGTGTTGAAACACTTAGAAAAATTTCGGAGCAGTCGAAAAAATGACAAAGTGTTGAAACACTTAGAAAAATTTCGACGCAGTCGAAAAAATGACAAAGTGTTGAAACACTTAGAAAAATTTCCGAGCAGTCGAAAAAATGACAAAGTGTTGAAACACTTAGAAAAATTTCCGAGCAGTCGAAAAAATGACAAAGTGTTGAAAACACTTAGAAAAATTTCGAGCAGTCGAAAAAATGACAAAGTGTTGAAACACTTAGAAAAATTTCCGAGCAGTCGAAAAAATGACAAAGTGTTGAAACACTTAGAAAAATTTCGGAGCAGTCGAAAAAATGACAAAGTGTTGAAACACTTAGAAAAATTTCCGAGACAGTCGAAAAAAAATGACAAAGTGTTGAAACACTTAGAAAAATTTCGACGCAGTCGAAAAAATGACAAAGTGTTGAAACACTTAGAAAAATTTCGAAGCAGTCGAAAAAATGACAAAGTGTTGAAACACTTAGAAAAATTTCCGAGCAGTCGAAAAAATGACAAAGTGTTGAAACACTTAGAAAAATTTCGACGCAGTCGAAAAAATGACAAAGTGTTGAAACACTTAGAAAAATTTCGGAGCAGTCGAAAAAATGACAAAGTGTTGAAACACTTAGAAAAATTTCCGAACAGTCGAAAAAATGACAAAGTGTTGAAACACTTAGAAAAATTTCCGAGCAGTCGAAAAAATGACAAATGTTTGAAACACTTAGAAAAATTTCGGAGCAGTCGAAAAAATGACAAAGTGTTGAAACACTTAGAAAAATTTCCGAGCAGTCGAAAAAATGACAAAGTGTTGAAACACTTAGAAAAATTTCGACGCAGTCGAAAAAATGACAAAGTGTTGAAACACTTAGAAAAATTTCGGAGCAGTCGAAAAAATGACAAAGTGTTGAAACACTTAGAAAAATTTCCGAACAGTCGAAAAAATGACAAAGTGTTGAAACACTTAGAAAAATTTCGAAGCAGTCGAAAAAATGACAAAGTGTTGAAACACTTAGAAAAATTTCGGAGCAGTCGAAAAAATGACAAAGTGTTGAAACACTTAGAAAAATTTCGAGAGCAGTCGAAAAAATGACAAAGTGTTGAAACACTTAGAAAAATTTCGAGCAGTCGAAAAAATGACAAAGTGTTGAAACACTTAGAAAAATTTCCGGAGCAGTCGAAAAAAATGACAAAGTGTTGAAACACTTAGAAAAATTTCGAGCAGTCGAAAAAATGACAAAGTGTTGAAACACTTAGAAAAATTTCGAGCAGTCGAAAAAAATGACAAAGTGTTGAAACACTTAGAAAAATTTCGGAGCAGTCGAAAAAATGACAAAGTGTTGAAACACTTAGAAAAATTTCCGAACAGTCGAAAAAATGACAAAGTGTTGAAACACTTAGAAAAATTTCCGAGCAGTCGAAAAAATGACAAAGTGTTGAAACACTTAGAAAAATTTCGGAGCAGTCGAAAAAATGACAAAGTGTTGAAACACTTAGAAAAATTTCGGAGCAGTCGAAAAAATGACAAAGTGTTGAAACACTTAGAAAAATTTCGGAGCAGTCGAAAAAATGACAAAGTGTTGAAACACTTAGAAAAATTTCGACGCAGTCGAAAAAATGACAAAGTGTTGAAACACTTAGAAAAATTTCGGAGCAGTCGAAAAAATGACAAAGTGTTGAAACACTTAGAAAAATTTCCGAACAGTCGAAAAAATGACAAAGTGTTGAAACACTTAGAAAAATTTCGAGCAGTCGAAAAAAAATGACAAAGTGTTGAAACACTTAGAAAAATTTCCGAGCAGTCGAAAAAATGACAAAGTGTTGAAACACTTAGAAAAAATTTCCGAGCAGTCGAAAAAATGACAAAGTGTTGAAACACTTAGAAAAATTTCGAGCAGTCGAAAAAATGACAAAGTGTTGAAACACTTAGAAAAATTTCGGAGAGCAGTCGAAAAAATGACAAAGTGTTGAAACACTTAGAAAAATTTCGGAGCAGTCGAAAAAATGACAAAGTGTTGAAAACACTTAGAAAAATTTCGAGCAGTCGAAAAAATGACAAAGTGTTGAAACACTTAGAAAAATTTCCGAGAGCAGTCGAAAAAATGACAAAGTGTTGAAACACTTAGAAAAATTTCGAGCAGTCGAAAAAATGACAAAAGTGTTGAAACACTTAGAAAAATTTCGGAGCAGTCGAAAAAATGACAAAGTGTTGAAACACTTAGAAAAATTTCGACGCAGTCGAAAAAATGACAAAGTGTTGAAACACTTAGAAAAATTTCGACGCAGTCGAAAAAATGACAAAGTGTTGAAACACTTAGAAAAATTTCGAGCAGTCGAAAAAATGACAAAGTGTTGAAACACTTAGAAAAATTTCGACGCAGTCGAAAAAATGACAAAGTGTTGAAACACTTAGAAAAATTTCGACGCAGTCGAAAAAATGACAAAGTGTTGAAACACTTAGAAAAATTTCGGAGCAGTCGAAAAAATGACAAAGTGTTGAAACACTTAGAAAAATTTCGGAGCAGTCGAAAAAATGACAAAGTGTTGAAACACTTAGAAAAATTTCGACGCAGTCGAAAAAATGACAAAGTGTTGAAACACTTAGAAAAATTTCGGAGCAGTCGAAAAAATGACAAAGTGTTGAAACACTTAGAAAAATTTCCGAACAGTCGAAAAAATGACAAAGTGTTGAAACACTTAGAAAAATTTCCGAACAGTCAAAAAAATGACAAAGTGTTGAAACACTTAGAAAAATTTCCGAGCAGTCGAAAAAAATGACAAAGTGTTGAAACACTTAGAAAAATTTCGAGCAGTCGAAAAAATGACAAAGTGTTGAAAACACTTAGAAAAATTTCCGAGCAGTCGAAAAAATGACAAAGTGTTGAAACACTTAGAAAAATTTCCGAGCAGTCGAAAAAATGACAAAGTGTTGAAACACTTAGAAAAATTTCGAGAGAGTCGAAAAAATGACAAAGTGTTGAAACACTTAGAAAAATTTCGGAGCAGTCGAAAAAATGACAAAGTGTTGAAACACTTAGAAAAATTTCGGAGCAGTCGAAAAAATGACAAAGTGTTGAAACACTTAGAAAAATTTCCGAGCAGTCGAAAAAATGACAAAGTGTTGAAACACTTAGAAAAATTTCGAGAGCAGTCGAAAAAATGACAAAGTGTTGAAACACTTAGAAAAATTTCGGAGCAGTCGAAAAAATGACAAAGTGTTGAAACACTTAGAAAAATTTCGGAGCAGTCGAAAAAATGACAAAGTGTTGAAACACTTAGAAAAATTTCCGAGCAGTCGAAAAAAATGACAAAGTGTTGAAACACTTAGAAAAATTTCGGAGCAGTCGAAAAAATGACAAAGTGTTGAAACACTTAGAAAAATTTCGACGCAGTCGAAAAAATGACAAAGTGTTGAAACACTTAGAAAAATTTCGGAGCAAGTCGAAAAAATGACAAATGTTTGAAACACTTAGAAAAATTTCGGAGCAGTCGAAAAAATGACAAAGTGTTGAAACACTTAGAAAAATTTCCGAGCAGTCGAAAAAATGACAAAGTGTTGAAACACTTAGAAAAATTTCGACGCAGTCGAAAAAATGACAAAGTGTTGAAACACTTAGAAAAATTTCGGAGCAGTCGAAAAAATGACAAAGTGTTGAAACACTTAGAAAAATTTCGACGCAGTCGAAAAAAATGACAAAGTGTTGAAACACTTAGAAAAATTTCGGAGCAGTCGAAAAAATGACAAAGTGTTGAAACACTTAGAAAAATTTCGGAGCAGTCGAAAAAATGACAAAGTGTTGAAACACTTAGAAAAATTTCCGAACAGTCGAAAAAATGACAAAGTGTTGAAACACTTAGAAAAATTTCGGAGCAGTCGAAAAAATGACAAAGTGTTGAAACACTTAGAAAAATTTCGACGCAGTCGAAAAAATGACAAAGTGTTGAAACACTTAGAAAAATTTCGGAGCAGTCGAAAAAATGACAAAGTGTTGAAACACTTAGAAAAATTTCGGAGCAGTCGAAAAAAATGACAAAGTGTTGAAACACTTAGAAAAATTTCGGAGCAGTCGAAAAAATGACAAAGTGTTGAAACACTTAGAAAAATTTCCGAGACAGTCGAAAAAATGACAAAGTGTTGAAACACTTAGAAAAATTTCGGAGCAGAAAACAGTCGAAAAAATGACAAAGTGTTGAAACACTTAGAAAAATTTCGAGCAGTCGAAAAAATGACAAAGTGTTGAAACACTTAGAAAAATTTCGAGCAGTCGAAAAAAATGACAAAGTGTTGAAACACTTAGAAAAATTTCGGAGCAGTCGAAAAAATGACAAAGTGTTGAAACACTTAGAAAAATTTCGGAGCAGTCGAAAAAATGACAAAGTGTTGAAACACTTAGAAAAATTTCCGAGCAGTCGAAAAAATGACAAAGTGTTGAAACACTTAGAAAAATTTCCGAGCAGTCGAAAAAATGACAAAGTGTTGAAACACTTAGAAAAATTTCGGAGCAGTCGAAAAAATGACAAAGTGTTGAAACACTTAGAAAAATTTCGGAGCAGTCGAAAAAATGACAAAGTGTTGAAACACTTAGAAAAATTTCGGAGCAGTCGAAAAAATGACAAAGTGTTGAAACACTTAGAAAAATTTCCGAGCAGTCGAAAAAATGACAAAGTGTTGAAACACTTAGAAAAATTTCGGAGCAGTCGAAAAAATGACAAAGTGTTGAAACACTTAGAAAAATTTCGACGCAGTCGAAAAAATGACAAAGTGTTGAAACACTTAGAAAAATTTCGGAGCAGTCGAAAAAATGACAAAGTGTTGAAACACTTAGAAAAATTTCCGAACAGTCGAAAAAATGACAAAGTGTTGAAACACTTAGAAAAATTTCGGAGCAGTCGAAAAAATGACAAAGTGTTGAAACACTTAGAAAAATTTCCGAGCAGTCGAAAAAATGACAAAGTGTTGAAACACTTAGAAAAATTTCGAGAGCAGTCGAAAAAATGACAAAGTGTTGAAACACTTAGAAAAATTTCCGAGCAGTCGAAAAAAAAAAAGTGTTGAAACACTTAGAAAAATTTCGAGCAGTCGAAAAAATGACAAAGTGTTGAAACACTTAGAAAAATTTCCGGAGCAGTCGAAAAAAATGACAAAGTGTTGAAAAACACTTAGAAAAATTTCCGAGCAGTCGAAAAAATGACAAAGTGTTGAAACACTTAGAAAAATTTCGGAGCAGTCGAAAAAATGACAAAGTGTTGAAACACTTAGAAAAATTTCCGAACAGTCGAAAAAATGACAAAGTGTTGAAACACTTAGAAAAATTTCGGAGCAGTCGAAAAAATGACAAAGTGTTGAAACACTTAGAAAAATTTCGACGCAGTCGAAAAAATGACAAAGTGTTGAAACACTTAGAAAAATTTCGACGCAGTCGAAAAAATGACAAAGTGTTGAAACACTTAGAAAAATTTCGGAGCAGTCGAAAAAATGACAAAGTGTTGAAACACTTAGAAAAATTTCGACGCAGTCGAAAAAATGACAAAGTGTTGAAACACTTAGAAAAATTTCGACGCAGTCGAAAAAATGACAAAGTGTTGAAACACTTAGAAAAATTTCGGAGCAGTCGAAAAAATGACAAAGTGTTGAAACACTTAGAAAAATTTCGGAGCAGTCGAAAAAATGACAAAGTGTTGAAACACTTAGAAAAATTTCCGAACAGTCGAAAAAATGACAAAGTGTTGAAACACTTAGAAAAATTTCCGAACAGTCAAAAAAATGACAAAGTGTTGAAACACTTAGAAAAATTTCGGAGCAGTCGAAAAAATGACAAAGTGTTGAAACACTTAGAAAAATTTCGGAGCAGTCGAAAAAATGACAAAGTGTTGAAACACTTAGAAAAATTTCCGAGCAGTCGAAAAAATGACAAAGTGTTGAAACACTTAGAAAAATTTCGGAGCAGTCGAAAAAAATGACAAAGTGTTGAAACACTTAGAAAAATTTCGGAGCAGTCGAAAAAATGACAAAGTGTTGAAACACTTAGAAAAATTTCGGAGAACAGTCGAAAAAAATGACAAAGTGTTGAAACACTTAGAAAAATTTCGACGCAGTCGAAAAAATGACAAAGTGTTGAAACACTTAGAAAAATTTCGGAGCAGTCGAAAAAATGACAAAGTGTTGAAACACTTAGAAAAATTTCCGAGAGCAGTCGAAAAAATGACAAAGTGTTGAAACACTTAGAAAAATTTCGACGCAGTCGAAAAAATGACAAAGTGTTGAAACACTTAGAAAAATTTCGGAGCAGTCGAAAAAATGACAAAGTGTTGAAACACTTAGAAAAATTTCCGAGCAGTCGAAAAAATGACAAAGTGTTGAAACACTTAGAAAAATTTCGAGCAGTCGAAAAAACAAAGTGTTGAAACACTTAGAAAAATTTCGGAGCAGTCGAAAAAATGACAAAGTGTTGAAACACTTAGAAAAATTTCGGAGCAGTCGAAAAAATGACAAAGTGTTGAAACACTTAGAAAAATTTCGACACAGTCGAAAAAATGACAAAGTGTTGAAACACTTAGAAAAATTTCGGAGCAGTCGAAAAAATGACAAAGTGTTGAAACACTTAGAAAAATTTCGACGCAGTCGAAAAAATGACAAAGTGTTGAAACACTTAGAAAAATTTCGGAGCAGTCGAAAAAATGACAAAGTGTTGAAACACTTAGAAAAATTTCGGAGCAGTCGAAAAAATGACAAAGTGTTGAAACACTTAGAAAAATTTCCGAACAGTCGAAAAAATGACAAAGTGTTGAAACACTTAGAAAAATTTCGACGCAGTCGAAAAAATGACAAAGTGTTGAAACACTTAGAAAAATTTCGGAGCAGTCGAAAAAATGACAAAGTGTTGAAACACTTAGAAAAATTTCCGAACAGTCGAAAAAATGACAAAGTGTTGAAACACTTAGAAAAATTTCGAGAGCAGTCGAAAAAATGACAAAGTGTTGAAACACTTAGAAAAATTTCGGAGCAGTCGAAAAAATGACAAAGTGTTGAAACACTTAGAAAAATTTCCGAGCAGTCGAAAAAATGACAAAGTGTTGAAACACTTAGAAAAATTTCGGAGCAAGTCGAAAAAATGACAAAGTGTTGAAACACTTAGAAAAATTTCGACGCAGTCGAAAAAATGACAAAGTGTTGAAACACTTAGAAAAATTTCGGAGCAGTCGAAAAAATGACAAAGTGTTGAAACACTTAGAAAAATTTCCGAGCAGTCGAAAAAATGACAAAGTGTTGAAACACTTAGAAAAATTTCGGAGCAGTCGAAAAAAAATGACAAAGTGTTGAAACACTTAGAAAAATTTCGACGCAGTCGAAAAAATGACAAAGTGTTGAAACACTTAGAAAAATTTCGGAGCAGTCGAAAAAAATGACAAAGTGTTGAAACACTTAGAAAAATTTCCGAGCAGTCGAAAAAATGACAAAGTGTTGAAAACACTTAGAAAAATTTCGAAGCAAGTCGAAAAAATGACAAAGTGTTGAAAACACTTAGAAAAATTTCGGAGCAGTCGAAAAAATGACAAAGTGTTGAAAACACTTAGAAAAATTTCGGAGCAGTCGAAAAAATGACAAAGTGTTGAAACACTTAGAAAAATTTCCGAGACAGTCGAAAAAATGACAAAGTGTTGAAACACTTAGAAAAATTTCGAGCAGTCGAAAAAATGACAAAGTGTTGAAACACTTAGAAAAATTTCCGAGCAGTCGAAAAAATGACAAAGTGTTGAAACACTTAGAAAAAATTTCCGAGCAGTCGAAAAAATGACAAAGTGTTGAAACACTTAGAAAAATTTCGACGCAGTCGAAAAAATGACAAAGTGTTGAAACACTTAGAAAAATTTCGGAGCAGTCGAAAAAATGACAGTGTTGAAACACTTAGAAAAATTTCCGAGCAGTCGAAAAAATGACAAAGTGTTGAAACACTTAGAAAAATTTCGACGCAGTCGAAAAAATGACAAAGTGTTGAAACACTTAGAAAAATTTCGACGCAGTCGAAAAAATGACAAAGTGTTGAAACACTTAGAAAAATTTCGGAGCAGTCGAAAAAATGACAAAGTGTTGAAACACTTAGAAAAATTTCCGAGCAGTCGAAAAAATGACAAAGTGTTGAAACACTTAGAAAAATTTCGGAGCAGTCGAAAAAATGACAAAGTGTTGAAAACACTTAGAAAAATTTCGAGAGCAGTCGAAAAAATGACAAAGTGTTGAAACACTTAGAAAAATTTCGGAGCAGTCGAAAAAATGACAAAGTGTTGAAACACTTAGAAAAATTTCGGAGCAGTCGAAAAAAATGACAAAGTGTTGAAACACTTAGAAAAATTTCGAGCAGTCGAAAAAATGACAAAGTGTTGAAACACTTAGAAAAATTTCGAGCAGTCGAAAAAAATGACAAAGTGTTGAAACACTTAGAAAAATTTCGGAGCAGTCGAAAAAATGACAAAGTGTTGAAACACTTAGAAAAATTTCCGAACAGTCGAAAAAATGACAAAGTGTTGAAACACTTAGAAAAATTTCGGAGCAGTCGAAAAAATGACAAAGTGTTGAAACACTTAGAAAAATTTCGACGCAGTCGAAAAAATGACAAAGTGTTGAAACACTTAGAAAAATTTCGAAGCAGTCGAAAAAAATGACAAAGTGTTGAAACACTTAGAAAAATTTCGACGCAGTCGAAAAAATGACAAAGTGTTGAAACACTTAGAAAAATTTCGGAGCAGTCGAAAAAATGACAAAGTGTTGAAACACTTAGAAAAATTTCCGAACAGTCGAAAAAATGACAAAGTGTTGAAACACTTAGAAAAATTTCGACGCAGTCGAAAAAATGACAAAGTGTTGAAACACTTAGAAAAATTTCGGAGCAGTCGAAAAAATGACAAAGTGTTGAAACACTTAGAAAAATTTCGGAGCAGTCGAAAAAATGACAAAGTGTTGAAACACTTAGAAAAATTTCCGACACAGTCGAAAAAATGACAAAGTGTTGAAACACTTAGAAAAATTTCGGAGCAGTCGAAAAAAATGACAAAGTGTTGAAACACTTAGAAAAATTTCGACGCAGTCGAAAAAATGACAAAGTGTTGAAACACTTAGAAAAATTTCGGAGCAGTCGAAAAAATGACAAAGTGTTGAAACACTTAGAAAAATTTCGGAGCAGTCGAAAAAATGACAAAGTGTTGAAACACTTAGAAAAATTTCGACGCAGTCGAAAAAATGACAAAAGTGTTGAAACACTTAGAAAAATTTCGAGCAGTCGAAAAAAATGACAAAGTGTTGAAACACTTAGAAAAATTTCGACGCAGTCGAAAAAATGACAAAGTGTTGAAACACTTAGAAAAATTTCGGAGCAGTCGAAAAAATGACAAAGTGTTGAAACACTTAGAAAAAATTTCCGAGCAGTCGAAAAAATGACAAAGTGTTGAAACACTTAGAAAAATTTCGACGCAGTCGAAAAAATGACAAAGTGTTGAAACACTTAGAAAAATTTCGGAGCAGTCGAAAAAATGACAAAGTGTTGAAACACTTAGAAAAATTTCCGAACAGTCGAAAAAATGACAAAGTGTTGAAACACTTAGAAAAATTTCGGAGCAGTCGAAAAAATGACAAAGTGTTGAAACACTTAGAAAAATTTCCGAGCAGTCGAAAAAATGACAAAGTGTTGAAACACTTAGAAAAATTTCGGAGCAGTCGAAAAAATGACAAAGTGTTGAAACACTTAGAAAAATTTCCGAGCAGTCGAAAAAATGACAAAGTGTTGAAACACTTAGAAAAATTTCGACGCAGTCGAAAAAATGACAAAGTGTTGAAACACTTAGAAAAATTTCGGAGCAGTCGAAAAAATGACAAAGTGTTGAAACACTTAGAAAAATTTCGGAGCAGTCGAAAAAATGACAAAGTGTTGAAACACTTAGAAAAATTTCGACGCAGTCGAAAAAATGACAAAGTGTTGAAACACTTAGAAAAATTTCGGAGCAGTCCAAAAAAATGACAAAGTGTTGAAACACTTAGAAAAATTTCGGAGCAGTCGAAAAAAAATGACAAAGTGTTGAAACACTTAGAAAAATTTCCGAGCAGTCGAAAAAATGACAAAGTGTTGAAACACTTAGAAAAATTTCGGAGCAGTCGAAAAAATGACAAAGTGTTGAAACACTTAGAAAAATTTCCGAGCAGTCGAAAAAATGACAAAGTGTTGAAACACTTAGAAAAATTTCGGAGCAGTCGAAAAAATGACAAAGTGTTGAAACACTTAGAAAAATTTCCGAGCAGTCGAAAAAATGACAAAGTGTTGAAACACTTAGAAAAATTTCCGAGCAGTCGAAAAAATGACAAAGTGTTGAAACACTTAGAAAAATTTCGAAGCAGTCGAAAAAATGACAAAGTGTTGAAACACTTAGAAAAATTTCCGAGCAGTCGAAAAAATGACAAAGTGTTGAAACACTTAGAAAAATTTCGACGCAGTCGAAAAAATGACAAAGTGTTGAAACACTTAGAAAAATTTCGGAGCAGTCGAAAAAATGACAAAGTGTTGAAACACTTAGAAAAATTTCCGAGAAGTCGAAAAAATGACAAAGTGTTGAAACACTTAGAAAAATTTCGAGCAGTCGAAAAAATGACAAAGTGTTGAAACACTTAGAAAAATTTCGAAGCAGTCGAAAAAAAATGACAAAGTGTTGAAACACTTAGAAAAATTTCCGAGCAGTCGAAAAAATGACAAAGTGTTGAAACACTTAGAAAAATTTCGAGCAGTCGAAAAAAACAAAGTGTTGAAACACTTAGAAAAATTTCGGAGCAGTCGAAAAAATGACAAAGTGTTGAAACACTTAGAAAAATTTCGGAGCAGTCGAAAAAATGACAAAGTGTTGAAACACTTAGAAAAATTTCCGAACAGTCGAAAAAATGACAAAGTGTTGAAACACTTAGAAAAATTTCGGAGCAGTCGAAAAAATGACAAAGTGTTGAAACACTTAGAAAAATTTCCGAGCAGTCGAAAAAATGACAAAGTGTTGAAACACTTAGAAAAATTTCGGAGCAGTCGAAAAAATGACAAAGTGTTGAAACACTTAGAAAAATTTCGACGCAGTCGAAAAAATGACAAAGTGTTGAAACACTTAGAAAAATTTCCGAGCAGTCGAAAAAATGACAAAGTGTTGAAACACTTAGAAAAATTTCCGAACAGTCAAAAAAATGACAAAGTGTTGAAACACTTAGAAAAATTTCGAGCAGTCGAAAAAATGACAAAGTGTTGAAACACTTAGAAAAATTTCGGAGCAGTCGAAAAAATGACAAAGTGTTGAAACACTTAGAAAAATTTCGGAGCAGTCGAAAAAATGACAGTGTTGAAACACTTAGAAAAATTTCGACGCAGTCGAAAAAATGACAAAGTGTTGAAACACTTAGAAAAATTTCGAGCAGTCGAAAAAATGACAAAGTGTTGAAACACTTAGAAAAATTTCCGAGCAAGTCGAAAAAATGACAAAGTGTTGAAACACTTAGAAAAATTTCCGAGCAGTCGAAAAAAATGACAAAGTGTTGAAACACTTAGAAAAATTTCGAGCAGTCGAAAAAATGACAAAGTGTTGAAACACTTAGAAAAATTTCGGAGCAGTCGAAAAAAAATGACAAAGTGTTGAAACACTTAGAAAAATTTCCGAGAAGTCGAAAAAATGACAAAGTGTTGAAACACTTAGAAAAATTTCGGAGCAGTCGAAAAAATGACAAAGTGTTGAAACACTTAGAAAAATTTCGGAGCAGTCGAAAAAATGACAAAGTGTTGAAACACTTAGAAAAATTTCCGAGCAGTCGAAAAAATGACAAAGTGTTGAAAACACTTAGAAAAATTTCGAGCAAGTCGAAAAAATGACAAAGTGTTGAAACACTTAGAAAAATTTCGGAGCAGTCGAAAAAATGACAAAGTGTTGAAACACTTAGAAAAATTTCGAGAGCAGTCGAAAAAAATGACAAAGTGTTGAAACACTTAGAAAAATTTCCGAGCAGTCGAAAAAAATGACAAAGTGTTGAAACACTTAGAAAAATTTCGGAGCAGTCGAAAAAATGACAAAGTGTTGAAACACTTAGAAAAATTTCGACGCAGTCGAAAAAATGACAAAGTGTTGAAACACTTAGAAAAATTTCGGAGCAGTCGAAAAAATGACAAAGTGTTGAAACACTTAGAAAAATTTCGGAGCAGTCGAAAAAAATGACAAAAGTGTTGAAACACTTAGAAAAATTTCGAGCAGTCGAAAAAATGACAAAGTGTTGAAACACTTAGAAAAATTTCGAGCAGTCGAAAAAATGACAAAGTGTTGAAACACTTAGAAAAATTTAGAAAAATTTCGGAGCAGTCGAAAAAATGACAAAGTGTTGAAACACTTAGAAAAATTTCCGAGCAGTCGAAAAAAAATGACAAAGTGTTGAAACACTTAGAAAAATTTCCGAGCAGTCGAAAAAAATGACAAAGTGTTGAAACACTTAGAAAAATTTCGGAGCAGTCGAAAAAATGACAAAGTGTTGAAAACACTTAGAAAAATTTCCGAGCAGTCGAAAAAATGACAAAGTGTTGAAAACACTTAGAAAAATTTCGGAGCAGTCGAAAAAAATGACAAAGTGTTGAAACACTTAGAAAAATTTCGAGCAGTCGAAAAAATGACAAAGTGTTGAAACACTTAGAAAAAAAAGCGTTCGAAAAAAAAATGACAAAGTGTTGAAACACTTAGAAAAAAAAAATTTTCGGAGCAGTCGAAAAAAAATGACAAAGTGTTGAAACACTTAGAAAAATTTCGAAAGCAGTCGAAAAAAATGACAAAGTGTTGAAACACTTAGAAAAATTTCGGAGCAGTCGAAAAAATGACAAAGTGTTGAAACACTTAGAAAAATTTCGAGCAGTCGA